>JBBPCX010118099.1:6690-20369 GCA_037974365.1 Hydrocynus forskahlii
GTAAATTGTTGCGAGGTATATGGGAACTCTCAGCCATGTGAACAAAGGACACTTCACTACCGGCTGCAACATCTGAACATTTTGACTCTCGTCTCCGTGACATCTCGAGTATTTAAGTGTGTCATGACCCAACTTTCGGTCTTTTTTTGTTATTCAAAACTTACAGGGTTAGTTACAGGGACAGTCTTACAGTCATTAGTTACAGGGACAGTCCCCCTGGAGACACTGAGGGGACATAATGGTAGAAAGTGGGGAAGGGGGGGTGAACCTTTGTGGTCAAGGGCGTCTGCCAACTGCCCCTATACCTTTACAAAGTTAGACATTACATCATGCTATGAATAACAAAAACAGACCGAATGCTGGATCACGATACACTTAAATACTCCAGAGGTCATGGAGACCAGAGTCAAAATATGTTAATTTGATTCTGTTAGCTTTTGCTCTCTGAGGCAACCCACACTGACATCATGACGTCTGGCACCGCTTGATTTAACTCGGCTTAAACAGAAACACATGTGGACACACAAAAACATACATGCTCATTATTCCACACATTCATACAGCATGACCTAAAGTGGGGTGATCTACTAATTATTTAACATTGAAAAGTCACACAATCTCTTTGTATTGACTCTCATTCATTATGACAGATTTAACAAATTACCTGGCAATGTGGTGTCACAGTAAAGTGTCCCCTTAGTGTCACGTGTGAACACAACGTTTATGTTTACAGCATTTAGCAGACTGTCTTATCCAGAGCAACGAACATCAGTGCTCAAGTCTACGTCTGTTCTTCATACCTGTAGAGATAAACTAAAATCAACACCTGCTTTTAACCAAGTTACTACCAACTAAGATACACACCTTAACAAACCCAGTCAGAGAAAGGCAGCATGAAACCCCGCTGTATTTAACACATTTAACCCATTTAACCTGTTTAACTAATTTAACCATTTCAACCATTTAACTCATTTAACTAATTTAACTCATTCACCAAGTGAAGCAGCCAGGAACACAGCGCCTGGGGAATCCTACATAAACTAGTAGTTACGCCCAGCATTTGTCATTTTCCAGTGAGACTTCTTTTCAGTTTGCTTCTAATTAATTTCCTGATTTAAGTATGGTAATCCTGAATCCATTCAGTTCCAAAGCATTCCATGACTTCTATTTTTGGCCTGTGACGGCATAAACATCACAAATCAACGTTTTGCGGTGAAACGCTAAACAGCTGCCAATATCAAATCATAGCCTGAATTCCATTATAACTGTATCCTGCTTCAAATGTACTCAGATCTCCTGGATACCGAGCGTGGGGGCGGCGGGCGGCGGCAGCGCGAGCGGACTCCTCGAGCGAAAGGTCAATCTGCTTCACTGACACGCCATCATTCAGAAACCACTCACTTCCCACTCACTGCGGCTCAGACACTCAGAAACAGGCGTGAAATTCAACATCCCATCAAATGAGCAAACGATCCCATGACCTGTGACCTATAGAGGACTCAGACCCCACACAGCCACCCACAGCTCTTAGAACACATTCTGATTTACTCCTCACCGTCCCACCTGCCCCTCTCACTGAGGGAGAACCAGGGGGGCGAGGAGAGGAGAGCGAGATGGAGAAAAAATAGATTGTTTACGTGAAGAAGACATTTAAGCTCGACAATGCCTCGCAGTGAAAACAGAACCAAGCTGTGATGTCTCCCCTCGCCAGCCCGGGGCAACGTTCAGAGCAGCTCCGAGAAACGGCACAATAGAGACAACAGCCAAGAACATCTTCAGGCTGTCAGTCAGAAACAGGCTCTGATCCTATACCTCGTCTCCACCACCCCACCATCCCACCTCCACCGCCACCGCCACGAAAACAGCACCCCAAGGGCACAGTCACTCTCACACTTAAAGGTTATGCAAAATACATTTTCTTAAATAGACTCAGAGAATGAAAATCCTCTCCTGGATCTCAGAAACCGCAAGGCCTGAAGAGAAAATGCAGTTCAACCTGCATTACCAGTCACAAGGAAATCTAGTGGCACTCACTAACCCAGCGAAAAGATTATAATAAGCCAGACTGTCAGTATACTGTTAAGATACTTATCAACATGTGCCTTTTAACGTTTATTCGCCTCTCAGAAAAAGCCTACACGGTTTAAAAAGAGCGTGTTTTAGCATGCAGCAACAGTGCCCCCACCTGGCTGAAAAGTGTCAACAAAATTCAAAAACAAAAGAGGCCATGATAAACACTATTCAATTACCAATTAACACCTGAGTGTTTCATCGTATTTAAGAGTCTTAATCAAGAAAGGCCCCTTCTCTTTCAAAATTAACCTACAATTAATGTGTATCAAAATAAACAACCGAATTTCAAAGAGATTCAAGGTTTTAATAAAAATGAAGCAATTTTAGAATGCAAATCTAGAACATACCAAAACAAAGAGAATACTTTTCATGAAGTGGTCTTAAAAACAGACCAATAACATTTACCCCCTGTGTAAACTGCAACCCAGTGACAGCAAACTGTGAAACAAACATGAAGAAAAACCTCCCGCTACACTCACAGTTCTGAGGAAACCTCCAAAACCCCTTTACAGGGGACAACAGAGTTTTACAGTCTTACTGTAGTATGCTGGCATAAACATTGTGGCAAATAACAGAAGCTGATTTTTCATTTAGTACCTAAAAATTACAACAGATTTAATTTGACCTTTTCTTTTCCTTACCTGTACAAAAAAGAAACTCAGCTCTGTAAATGGACTAGACCTGAATGCCATCTAATCTGATCCTCTTGGTCCCTATTTTATCAGACGTGATCCTTTTTAAATAAATTATTACATCACGTTTAGCAACTGCAAGAGGTTCTCTTCGCTTCCAAATAACATTTTTAAGTTGTTTTGAAGCCCAAGTAAGACCACCACTCTTCTCTTGCTCCATCCCTTTAGAGTCCCTGTATGCTGGTACTGATGATGTCCATGAAGGTGGCCTCCACGCAGTAGCAAAGCTGGACATCAGGGTCAGCACCACCCAGCTCCTCGGTGGATGTCTTAAGGAGAGCCGTTTTGGACAGTTCACCTGATCCTAGAGCTTCCTTCGATTTCTCCTTCAAATTCTGCAACCCTGCCGAGACAAGAGGGCCGTGCATTTCAATGCTTTTCTAAAAAGACAGATAATCTAATACACTAAATCTCCGACATATCAATTTCCTGTAAGACAAATAAGCAAAGCACAGGGGGTCCTGTGTTTCGACATATGATGTTTCGAGTTTACGACAATCACTCCCATAAAAACTTTTAAAATTTGAGACATGAGTGTTTTGGCTTACACCGTTAGTGTCGTACTTACAGACCACAGGGGGGAACTAGTTTGGTTGCGTGTGGTGAAAGAATACACAGTTATGCAGTGTATGAGTGAGGGAGTTGGCATCCCCAGTACAGTACAGTGAACAAGTACAGTATATTTATATCCTTTTCCTTTTTCTGTGGCTTGTGTTTTTATGTTATAGATTATGATTTTACTGTGTTAGGAAGTGAGGCCAGGCTGTGTTTCCACTTACAGCAAAATTTGGGTTACATCACTGTCAAAGGAACGGAACTGTGTCGTAACCCGAGGACCCCAGTGCATAGTTCAAAACCTGAGCTAAGCTAAAGTTCCGAGTACACTTACTGGTGATGAAGGGGTCGACGTCTCTGGCTTTAGTGGCAACATCAGCAGCGCAGACCTGGCCCACCTGCACCAGTAAGGATGCCACATCATCATAGAGTGGAGGAAATGCCCGACAGAACGACACCAAACATGGCAAGGTGGGCATGAAGAACACAAAGCGCTTGGCACGCGTCAGCACTGGTTACAGACAATAAAAACAAAGCAAAACCATTTAACATTATAAAGGAGTGGCGGATGTAATGTTTAGTGATAACCAGAAGAGGGCAGCACATCATAACCATTCAAAATAAAAGACCCATCTTTCAGCCTTACCTGTGAGTAGAGTCCCCATCACACTTATAGCAAGACGTGCCACACTCAGCGATTTGGGAAGAGCGTACTGTGTGCACAAGTGAGACAGCAGCTGGATGGCAAAGATCTATGAAGAGAAGCACAAACGTGAGATCAACATACAAAAAATTGCAAAGTACAGTTGACCCCCAAAATTTGCAGGGGTTAGGTTCCATGACCACCCCCAAATTGTCAAAAACTGCATAATTGTGATGTGGTAAAAAAATGCCTAAAAATGCCTATTTTTATAGTGTAAACCCTAAATATTTCCCCCAAATTACCGTGTTATCCCCCAAAACACTTTAATTTCATTTGAAACTCATTAGCCTTAAAGAAATGTTAAGGTAAACCTGTATCCGTACTGTACAGTTTACACTGAACTCCTGCAGTGCTAGAATATAAATACCTTTGTTACCCCTGTATAGACTGTACTGTAATTCATGCACTGGCGTTTTCTTTGGTATAAGCAGGTAAATACAGTAATAAATTAATTTAATTCACAGTAATACAAATACAGGGCTTTAAGAAGAACAAAACGAAAAACACAAGAACACTCGAGACGCTCCACGGGGGAAATTCTGGACTGCAGCTGCGTCAAAGGGCAGCAGCCAATCAGCAGCAAGGAGAAATAAATAACACTCTTGGACTGGCTACTTTCAAACCTCCTTCCTCTGAGTACAGCGGTATTCCACCACCCCAAGATGCCTTTCTTTGTGTTTCTCGCCACAAGACCAAAACATTTATAGTTCTTTTTTATATGGAAATGTAGCTGAATTTACATTAATATTTATGTTACAAAAGTAGTATATTCTATTTTTCTTAATAATTTAGCACTAAAATGTATTAAATGATATATTGCCACAAAAGAAAAAAAAATGTGGAGGATGTCAAACAATTATTAGTTTGGCTCAAATAAAAAATCTGAACCACGACTTCACGGGAGAACACTGTATATCAAAGAAACTCATGAAGTCTGTAATAAATGTTCCATTTTCATTAATAGCCCATGATGTGGGAAGGAGTGTACTTGTTTCTCCAGCTGAGGCTGTGCAAGGAGCTCAGGAATGAAGTCCAGGCAGATGTGCATGGAGGGAATACCGGCGACAGTCAGAGGGAGCAGAGCCTGGGGATAACCCTGCAGAGAGGACATGCACATCACTTCACAGCCTTCAGCACTACAACTGCAGCTACTTACAGATCCATCATTCAAGATTGAAGAATACACATAAAATAAGTGCTTTCTATGATTCACATGCTTTTCTTTTTAACACGATAATCTATCACAGGCGCATGTTCAGATAAGAGCTACGATAAGATAAACCTTATTAGTCCCACAGTGTGAAATTTACATTGCTACAGCAGAAAGTGGACAGAACAAAGGTAAGAGCAGCAAAACAACAGAACACAAGTAACTTTACAACTAATAGAAAAATAGACATTTGTATGTGTATGCAAGTATCTGTGTATATATGTGTATATATGTACACAGTGGGGGGAAAAAAAAAAAAAAAAAAAAAAAAATATATATATATATATATATGAACACTGGAAATATATACAAGCACACACTGGAGTGTCTCAGTTGTTTGGTAGCAGCAGACATTGACAAAACAGTAATAATGTAACAAGACAAACTGCTCACAGTAATATTTTACCCCTAAATATTAAACCAAGACACTTGCTGGCTGCGGGTCCTATACTGTGATTTTACCTGGAAGTGCACCAGTTTGGCGATATTGGGGTCCGCAATGAACATCTGGTGCAGCAGGCAGCAGATAAGGCACCGTACTTCTCTGAGGTCGCTGAGCAGCCCCTCCTCAGCCTGCTGCCTGGCCGGATCCACAGGACTTCCCACCTTGGCCTGCTGTGACCTTGGGGGTGCCTGCAGAGCTCCAGCCCTGCCCTGGTCCCTCACAGGCAGGCTTGACAGAGACTGAACACTCTGCAGCAAGCCCTCACTGCCGCCCACGCCGAGCTGTTCCTCCTCCTGAAAGGAGGGCAGACACACCTCCAGCAGGATCTGCACTGCTGCGCTGTCCTGCAACAGCACAGAGAAGAAGACAGATCTGAATGCATGCAGTATAACAAGGTGGATCACACTACCATCTTCACTCACGCATTTCTGTATGTAGAATAGTGTATTTTCATACTGAGGTTCTTTTTTCTACAGATTTTTTTTATTTTGTTTTTATTTACACTTTGTATTTCTTTGCAGTCAATACATAAGCAGTTTCCTCCGTGACCTGTAAAGTTTTCTGATTCTGATTAATACACAGTAAGGCAATTTCACAATCCTGTCTATCTTTAATAAACCATCAGGTTAGGGTTTAAGACATGCTATATTACAGGTAATCCATGAGGTTTGGGTTTCAGACATACTATATTAGAGGTAAACCATCAGGTTTGGGTTTAAGACATGCTATATTATAGGTCCTTAAAATGACTTTAGTATCGACAGGCATGGTTAGGTTTATGGTACCTGTGCGGCTAATAAAGCATTTTTCAGCTCCTCCCTGGTGACCTCGGGTGTGTCTGGCTGTCCGGTGAGTCCGAGGTTTGAGACGGTCTGAGTCTGGCGCTCCGACTCCGCCGTCTCCTTCAGGTGAGCATTCAGGTAGGCTTTGGACGCCAGCAGGTATCCGTTCAGCATATGAAGCACAATGTCCATCAGAGGAGGACACCTAAAGACCAACGAACATAAATTCATACAGTGCGAATTCAAGGAGAGGGAGGATATCAACGCCACACTAAAATGCTTTTTGTTTTGTAGTGCAGCTTAGAGTAAAGTAAAGCAAAGTAAAGCGGCCGCTTACAGCATGTTTAACATTAATGTTAATTAATAGTTTAATGAATCCTTGTTAGTGCTTTTGATGGAATTTCTTTATGAATAAAACAAAAATGAGTGAACAAGTTTAATAATGTTGAGGTACTAAAAGCATGAATACATGCCTGAATACTCGGGGGTCACAGCGAAGAACGATGAGGGGGTCGACCAGCAGGTCATTCTGAGAGTAGCGGTGCTGCCGGAGGAGCTTAACAGACGGCTGCAAAGCATTTACTGACATCACCCACAGCCTGAAAGACGGAAAATTCACAATAAATAAAACATTACAAATAGAGAAAATTACAAAGAAATAATAAAATGAGTACGTAGGTGAGCAATTTATCTATAAAGCACAACACTGATGACAACACGAAACTGTTTCCATTTTTAGCTTTACATTTTGGTTATATAACATTGTCAAGTTTTTAATCAATTAAAGAACCATCAGTGTGCTGACAGGTATTTTCCCTTCAGTTTATGTTGTTTTGCTGTATTCTGTATATTAAGCAGGACACCGTTGAATGGTCTGAAATGATCTCTGTAATAGAAAATATTTTGATATTAAATATAAACTGTGATTACAAATAGTTTTAATCAGTATTTGTCATTTTCCCTTTGATTAAAATTATTGAGTGTTGGATTCAGAGACTTTGTAGTAGATCTATTAAATTTTTTTTGTTTAAAAGTCAAAAGTGACACCTTTGGACAAAAGTTTGGTTCATAACCATTTAACTATGTAAAAACAATTTTGGCATTAAATATATATATATTTTTAAACCTTTATTTAACCAGGTTTGTCCCACTGAGATCTCAGGTCTCATTTGAAGGGAGACCTGGACAAAATAGCAGTGACACAGTTACAGTCTGACAGTCACACAATAGAAAAAATAAATACATTAAAACGTACTTCTATAAAACACTTGCCAGAACGCCTGAACTCCAGTGTTTTCACCCAAGTTTTCAAATCACTCAGGGATTCTGGGTTTTGTAAATGAATTTCAGATTGAAGATTGTTCCAACATCAGGTGCCAAAAACCTAAAAGCTTTCTTTCCCAATTCAGTTCTTACTTTTGGAACAACTAATTTCAAAATGTCCACTGAACGGAGATCATAACCTCCTCGCCTCCGGAGCAAAAGTGACAATAAATAAGAAGGATTTTTTCCCAGAATGGCCTCATAGATGAATTGCATTTTTTTAATTTCATTAACACATGCTGATGTCTGGATCAATAACACTGGTCTACCGGTCAAAATGCTTCTTAAATAAATGTACCCAGATTGTACTAACTTTGGGTTGCTAATAACGAAAATGATACCTAATAATGTTGACTGACTGTAATTTGTAAGGTACGGTGCTGGATCAATGAGTCTCGTTATATATATATACGGGCCGATTTTAAGTGCTGTATGAAAGCAAGGCTATCACTTTTCAGATAAAAAATGTCTAATAGAGGTGTCACAAGTATTACATTTATTTAATCCTGTTGTACTGTTGAAATATAAGTGTTTGTTTTGTTTTTAAGGTAAACTGCGTGAGTAAAGATGCCTCGTTTCTGCGTGTCGATACTGATCAGTTTGCTTTTTGAATAACAGATAATAATAAGCCAGTTGTTGTAAAAAAAGTTAAAAGGTCTGTGTTTAAATGAATATGAACTACCATACGATAGACGTATAGTGTATTAATGTGTATGATCGCATAACTGCAAAGATTAAATATATTTTGAACGGAAGCCAATCAGCCTGTTTTATTGTCATATTTGTAATCAGCACAACAAAATGCATCGGAATTGGCAGATTTTATTCTCGAAGCAATCAACTTCCAAGAATTTGTAGACCTGTGTAACCGAACGCGCACACGCTCTGCCTCATACCTCCGAGGCATGACGGTATTCAACACCATCCAGAGCTTGTTGACGGTCTGCAGGACCCTGCGGGACACGCCCTCCTGCAGCAGCAGGCTCAGGCTGCTCGTCAGGGCCTCGGCATAGGGGATCAGATCCCCTGCACTCAGGAGAGTCAGGTGCTCCAGGATCCGCATCAGTCTGTGCCCACTCTGCACCACATTCTGGAAGGCTGCAAGGGACAAGAGCCATTATTTCCTCTCAGAAAAACACTCAGGACAGGTCCAATCTCACCCTTTCCTTATTTTATACTTCTAATTTGCACTGTTGTGTTTTTGTTTCAGTGTTTTATGTCTGTACACTGTGGAACCTGAGCTTCACTATTTCGTCTCTGTAGACTGGATATAAAGTTCACTTTGACTTTGGCTTAAAAGAAACACTTAGAAGAAACACTGTGTACTGGGTGAAAAAAACCTGCCTGTTATCAGAACTAATTAAATAATTAAATTAAAATAATTAAGGTTGTTGGTGAACTAATTAACTAATTAAATAAAAACCTAGTTCAATTCAATTCAAATTTATTTTAATTGTGTTATTTTACAACAGGCATGTTCAGAAAGAAATACGAGTCCAAGCCACTATTGAGGAAGCCAAGGGTGATAGTGGCAAGGAAATACTCCCTCAGATAAAGAAACCCTGAAAACAAACCATCCTCCTCTGGTCCACGCCGAACAATAACACAACAGCAAGCAAGTTATGAGAATGAAGAGTGTATATAATATCAGAATGAGAAATGAGACAAGAGAAGTCAAAACTGAATGATTTTAAAAGCCTCCGCATATAAAATTAAAGTGTAAAAATCTGGCTCAAAGATGCTAAAGGTGAGACCATGACATCATCAAAGATCAGACACTGAATATACAGAGACTGTAATAATCTACTGGCATTTCCCTGCAACACTACAGCCACGAACACGCTCCTCTGAAGAGCTACAGATGAAAGCCTGTAGCTCCTCGGCGTTCAAACACAGGCTGATCTCAGGCGAGCCATTCACAGGAGGCACAAAAGACCCGCCTGCAGCGACTGATCTGCTGCTCTGGTGACAATTCTCCCTTTTCAGCTCAACAATCACATTCAAACAAAAGATTTGGTTTCTTTAAAAATAAAAAAATAAATAACATACAAACACCTACAAAACAGCAGGAAGCAAAATTCCAGCTTCCCACTAAAATGTAAATGGGGACAAGAGACTAAGATAAGATAAACCTTTTTGTATGTATGTGTGTGTGTGTGTGTGTGTGTGTGTGTGTGTGCGCGCGTGTGCGTATGTGTATGTTTGTGTGAATGTGTGTGAATGCGTGTGTGCGCGCGCGTGTGCGTATATGTGTATGTATGTGTGGTTGTGTCTGTGAGAGTATGTGTGTGTGCGTGTATATGTACGTGTGTGTGTGTGTGTGTGTGTGCATGTCTGTGTGTGTGTATATGTGTGTGTGTGTGTATGTTTGTGTGTATATGTTTGTGCATGTGTGTGCGTGTGTGTGCGTGCGTGTCTGTGTGTGTGTGTGTGTGTAGTTGTCTCCACTCACCCTTGTGCAGCTGCACGTGTGTGTGTGTGTGTGAGTGAGTGAGTGAGTATGTGAGTGTGAGTGTGTGTACATGAGTGTGTGTGTGTGTGTGTGTGTGGTGTAGTTGTCTCCACTCACCCTTGTGTAGCTATACGTGTGTGTGTGTGTGTATATATATGTGTGTACAGTACTTTGCAAAAGTCTTGGGCACCTATGAAAATTGTTTGAATCTGTTTATATCAGCAGTGGGTTTCTTTTTTTCACCTAATTTAGTCTAATGAAGTAAAAACAGCCAAACCAGGTATTTTATTGTAGCTAAAATGAATATTGGACTTCCATGAGGAAAGAGGTCTGGAAATGGTTAGGAGAATACTTTGCCACACATAAAACCACTCTTTATTGTAATATTTAATGTTTTAACACTAACTTATCACTACTGCCCAGTAGTAAACGGGTTTTAAGTGTAATGTTCCCAGGTGCCTAAGACTTTTGCACAGTACTGTATAAGTGAGTCTGTGAATGTGTGTGTATACATGTCTCTATATGTGTGTGTGTGGTGTAGTTGTCTCCACTCACCCTTGTGCAGCTGCACGTGCGAGTACTTGCAGGCCGGAGCCGTGAGCAGCATCCGGCGCAGGAGGGGCAGCGTGCCGGTCACCTCCTCCTCACAGATCCAGTCCTCCACCATGCACAGATGAGGATAATTCGTGGCTAAGAGGCGCAGCAGAGCAGAATGCAGCCCTGTGGAAGAAGGACAGGGGACAGAGACAGAAATAATACATATACAGGTACTAGGGGTGTAATGGTACAGAAAGGTCAAAGTTTGGTTCACACTATAGTTCTGACATCACGGTTCGGTACGGTTCCGATACAGCAAAGTTAAGTAACAAAAAATACTGAAGCATGAGGCTTGCTTTGTTTTCGTTTATATCAAATAAACTGCAGTGTATTAACCAGTAAACACACACTCTTGCTTATATTTTCATGTATGGATGACAAAAAACAACTGAAACATCTTGTGTTATTAATAGAAATTATTAATTAATATTAGTCTTACTTAATAGAAAGTGAGTGTGATGGCAGGTATGGCATTGAAACTTTAGTTTCTACTATGTAGTGAAAACAGCAAACAAACTCACAGTGAAAACATACACTGAAAAAACATTTCTTAAAAATATTTTACAACAAAATGAAGTTCAAGCATTCAAGTATTATTCATTTAAGTAAAACGAGGCTCGAGCACTTTTAAAAAATACTTAAAGCCAGGGTCATCTACCACTGTATAAATCTGCATAGCTGATGAAATATAAATGCCAGTTGCTTCTGTATTGTTTTGGTTCTGTGTGCACTGGAATCTAGAGGCTGTTCAAAAACTGCCGGGAGCAGCAGTTGGAAATCGGGTTTTTTTTTTTGCCTCTCTCCGGTTATTTTCATGTGATGCCGTCGAAGATGCGTGATCATATTTGATGTGTTTCCACACATATACCCACAGGTGCTGAGCAACGCCGACACACCATCTTTGTCCGATCTACGATTCGCTCTCCACTGTCATCTTAATTCACTGGGAACCCAAAATAGTCCCACATGCTCGATTTAAAAGACGCAGGCGGGTCTTCCAGCTCATCTGTGCCGTTTCCAGTAGCGATGTTATGAGCACTTTCATGAGATGCGAATTACCTTGAAGCTAAACTTTTTAATGGTCGCTGTTTAATGTTTCCGTATGAAATTCACGCTTGTAAATTTAGTTCCGCATTACTTTAATCGCGTTTTCTCCGTTGTACCGTGTATGAGATCATGTACCGATGAGATCACTGACCCTTCAATGAGATCATTGACCCTTCCATGATACAGGAATAAACATCTACTTATATAATTGTATAGTTATTCACTGTATCAAAAGAGTGTGGAAGTGCGTCTCTCACCCCCCAGCTCCTGTTGCAAGCCCTGGGCCTGGTGGATGAGGTATTTGATGGGGATCTGGTCCATGAGGGCAGCAGAATAGGATTTGGGCTTCTTCTGCATAAGGGCTGAATGGAATCAGAATCAGAATCAGAAAACTTTAATGATACTGGAGGAAATGATGTACCATCTCAAATACTTAAGAAGGTAAATAATCCAGAGCTGCTGTTTATCAGTGCAGGCTGTCCACAGGTGATTTTCACTTGTTTTGATTAAGGTTGTCACACCGTTGGATGAATAGGAACAAAAAGTAAACACACACACAGAGCAAAGTCAAAGTGTATTCAAGAATACTAAAAAAAAGAATGTCACTTCAATACCCTAAAGACATGAACAAAGAATGGTCATAAATTATGTTAGAATAAAAAAATCAAAGAGAAAAAGCCAAATCAAACAAAGTAGTATTTGCTGTATGTACTGACCAAGCGCCTTAGTGTTGGCCAGCAGGGCCTCTTCATACGACAGAATATAGTACAGAATCAACAGCTGAGTGGTGATGCTGTACTGAGAACGATCTCTCCCACCGTCTCCCTGAGAGAGAGAGAGACAGAGAAAGAGAGACAGCGAGGGAAAGAGACAGAGAGAGAGAGAGAGAGAGAGAGAGATACAGAGAGAGAGAGAGAGAGAGAGAGATACAAAGAGAGACAGAGAAAAAGAGAGACAAAGAGAGAGAGAGTGAGTTCCAGGGTGAAGTAAAGAGATGAGTATCACAGACCATCAAATATTAATGATATATCACACAATTACACAGTGTGTAAGATGGAACAGGAACAGACTGAAACTCTTTTGTTTGTTAACATCTTGACATACACATTACTGAGTTAATATCATCTGAGAAAGAAAAACCTCAGCAAGCAAACAGCTCTTTCACCAAAAACACGAACTAGAATGTTGGTCGCTGTCCGTGTAAACTATTTATGTTAATGAAGAAAATAAAGCTCCACCCAACCCCATACGAACCTGAAAGATGTTGAGAATCTCCTGCTCTGTGATTGGCTGGTTGGTGGCTTCAGGGTTGGCCTTTGAGGCAGGCGTAAGAATGGAGTTGATGTACACATCAATAAGAGGAAGCAGCTGAGTGTGAAGAGGTGTGGTGGTCTCACACAGCTGCCTAAAGATCCAGTCCTAAAAAGAGGGAGACATCGTCCATCACTCAGAACTCAGACCCCCACCAAGGAACTATATCAAGGATGGATCAACACCACAATCCTTCCATCAGAAGTCACATGATCAAGGTAAGATAAGATACACTTTTATTAGTCCCACAGTGGGAAATTTGCATGGTTTTGGCATAAAGTGAACAGAACCAAGAAAAGAGCAGCAAAACAATAGAATAAAACTACAACAAAACAGGACAAAATAAAAAGCACACTTTACAACTAATACAGAAAATATACATATAGGCATCTGTATGTGTATATAGAACCTATATATGTATGTGTTTATATACATATATATATACACACACATATATAATATATATACATATATATATATACACACACA
>JBBPCX010118153.1:0-20366 GCA_037974365.1 Hydrocynus forskahlii
TGAGCACCAGGTCACACACAGTTTTATCATAAAAAGAATTTTAATTGGGTCACAGTGACTGAACACATACATATATATATATATATATAGAGAGAGAGAGAGAGAGAGAGAGAGAGATTAATATAAGTTAAATGTTATATAACTGTCTACAATGGCCTATCCACATAAAATATTACCTAAATTTGAAAGACAAATTTTCTAACAAACACAGAGCACAGAGCTGCCCTGTAGAACTGTAGTTGAGCCCTAAAATGAGCTGGTAAATAATCAGCAGAAGAAAATTGTAATAAATTTTTTTCTAAGTCATGTTTAATCAACCAATAATTGTGACAGCACTGTGGTCAAATTATGGCACCAAAGGAATAACTTCTAAAAACACACTAAAACTTATTAAAAGAACGTATAAAAACATTTTGGCTATTTACTGTTTCTTCTCACCAGTCACTGAATATCCGCTCTGGCAGAGCAGTTATCAGCACAGTGCAGCACGTGAATGAGGCAGTCGCTCTAGTGTAACCTGGTGAATGAGGCCATGGGTCTTCCATCCAATCCCCATTAGCCTGACCTAATTGTTATCACTTGGCAGAGTTTAACAGGTCAACCAGGGCACACAAGATTGGCACAAAACACTTGAGCAAAAATAAATCACGAAACAAAAAATTGCTAAAACCCTCAGACAATTGTAGTGGAGTCTGTAAATTGGGGAAAAAAAAAATTTAGAGACGAATAATCTTTAGAGTTCAGCTAGACCTCAGAATTTAAATTTTACACCATTTATGCCATGTTGTGTTTGGCTGTCACAATGCATAAAAGTAATTTTTGACATTCAATTGAATAATCAGAGTTGAAAAATGACTTCATTTAAAAATATCAAACCCTACAGAGGTTATAAAACACGTTAAATATATTTGACATTTTCAAGTGACATAACCATGTTTATCTGTTGTGTAAACAGGGTTTTAATTAGAGTGACCCATATTAAAATGTTGTCCGATTTCCTCAATTCAAGAGTCTTCCGAGTATTCTTCCACAGTGCTGGCCTACACTGAACTGCAGAACACAGGAAGGGTAGTGGGGTAGGAATGGATTGAGATTATCCTAGATTATGCTTAATCATTTCCTACCATTAAAGCATGACCATATGCCTAAAGTCAGCAGGCAGCTGTTTCACACAGTGCTAAAAAAAGTGGTGCAGCATGACCATGACAAAAGAAAATTCTTAATTGCTGCATGCAAACGAGTACAGAGTACATATTAGAGTACCAGCATGTAAGATTGAGGAATTTAAAGTGTTTTAGCAGCACTTTGATTCTGACACACACTCATCATATATGTGCCTTGCAATCGTCACACATTCCCTTGTTATTTGAAACGCTGCAGGTGGTTTTCCGGACACAGATTAAGCTAAACCTTGGATTAATTATACTGTCAGTGGGGTTCTTCCACTGAAAATCCCTTTAGTTGAGGACTAGGTTCAATCTCTGCCTTGGTAAATGGACTGCAGGCTTGGAAAGAACAAATCAAGTTTTCTTAAATTTCCCAAACTGAAATGGCCATGAGCAGATTTATGTCACAGACCGATGAATAAGGGGCTATTAAGGTGAAGTCTATTTAGTCTGTGATTGTTATACCAGGTTCAATAATGTAAATGCCTAAGTAAAGGAAACTATTGATTAATGACACAAAACTAAAAATGGAAGTTTATTGGGTATAAGTACAAGCTGTGTTGATAATCAGTCTTGGTCATTAGTTATCTATCTGGGTATCTAGAATGATACACATATATAATCTCACATGGAACAAGGTGAATAAATAGCATAGTACAGTGTTCCTCCACTGGAACACTGTACTATGCTGTTCAGAGTTTGCGGCCTCAGTCATTCACATATTTTTTCTTAGAACCTTACTAATAAAAATTCGCAGATACAGCAAATATTATCTGGCATATTTTTCATGCATTTTAGTGCTAAATGTTTAAGAACAATATGAAGAAAATGTAGTAATTTCGTAACAAACACTAACGCAAAAGTTCCATATAAAATATAAATATAAAAGCTTAATATCCATATAAAATATAACTGTATATATTTTTTTGTGCTGTTGAGGGAACACAAACAACCGTATATTGGCTACTGCCCTGCAATGCATCTCTGGCAGCTGCAGTCCAGCACTTCCGTATCATAACAGTTTCCAACGTGGAGCATCTCGAGTGTTTCGCAGAGTGTTCTCGTGTTTTTCATTTTGTTCTTCTTAAAGCCCTGTATTTTTTTTACTGTAAATTAAATTAATTTATTACGGTATTTACTCTGCTTATAACAAAAATAACAAAATACCAAAGAAAACGCCTGTGCATTAATTACAGTGCAGTCTATGCAGGGGGTAACATCAATATTTACATTCTTGCACTGCGGGAGTTCAGTGTAAACTGTACAGTCTGAATACGGATTTACCTTTACATTTTCTTTAAGGGTAATGAATTAAGATGATCTTAAAATGAAATTAAAGTGTTGTAGGAGCATATTTGGGGGCATGTTTAGGGTTTAGACTATAAAAATAGGCACTGAAAATTAAGATTTTTTTTCCATTAGTTGGTGAATGCAGGAGGAGGTCTGAATTACATTAAAATTCTTTTAAACGTTTTAGGTCGGAATGTCTCTTCAAGGCTCTTACCTAGTAGACCTGCTTCAGAATTTTACACTCACACCCATACAAAAGTAATACAGCAGGTTAACGTAAAATGGTATTTGTTTACCAGTCATTGTCAGGACCATTAGCAGAGCCCTATACCTTTGACTTTGTCAGCAGTGGATGAGAAAGGACAAAGGGTGAAGTAGATACCATTTAATCTGAAACCCAAGCCATACGAGCAGAGCCTAATGTTACAATGCTCTTTAGAGCGCAAGTGGATACAGAGCCAGGGTGATGACACGCATTCAGTGTGTGCAAGGACCATCCAGCGCCAGGCAGCTGTCACATAATCGCGTAAGGTTGAGGGCAAGGTTTTGTTTGACAGCCAATTAATATATTTATGGGAGTGTTGGGGTCATTTTTAATACCAAATGAATTACACATAGAGCAGAATTAAACCAATACGCGAGTATGGTCAGACAAAGCTGAGTTACACAGTACATGTTGATATCTCATAAAATATGGATAGTTAGTATGAAAAACATGTAGGTGTAGATAAAAATAACTATATGTAAAGTAACAAGACCAAAAACTTTGGAATAAATATAATTAATAAAAATAAATTGCTTTTGTTAATATATTGGCTTTGGCTAACAGAACATACTGCAAATGTGTGTCCTGGAATAAGAACTGGCCATAAAATACATAACTGGTGTACCCCTATTCATTATTTGTTACTGTAACAAAACAATACCTGAAACAATACACTTCAAAGCATTTAAAAAAAGGTGACATATTTGATCATCACATGGTCTCTCATACATTCTAAAAGTCAGGACTCACACTGATCATTTGACTTTTCCTGTCACATCTTCAATAATCAATAACATTTTGGAATAAATTTAGGCATCTCAACAATCTAGACATCAATTTAGGTAGTTTTGTCACCTGAAGGCGAAACTAAATGCCCCATCACTTGTTCAGGATGACCAACCCAGCTATCACAGTTACCCTTAAAAAACTGGCTAATTAGCTAACGACGAGCTTTCAGTTACAGCAGTACCACCAGACACCGCTGAGTGAAATCTGAAGTGTGTGTGCTTTCAAGAATGCCACAACATGTCATTAGTCACGCCATTATTTTAGAGAAATACTTTAGTAGCTAACTACTGATCTCACATGTATGGCTGGGTGTTTAGCTACGTTTCAACTTTGGGTGACAATATACACCAATCGGCCATAACATTAAAACCATCTGCCTACAATTGTGTAGCTCTCCCTCAAGCCGAAAAAACAGCCCAGGCCTTTTGAGGCATGGACTCAAGGACAAAAGACTCCCGAAGGTGCGCTGTGGTATCTGGCACCAAGGCGTTAGCAAAGAGTCCTGTAAACTACGAGGTCAGGGCTCTATAGATCAGATTGGTTTGTCAAGCACATCCCACCAACTGGGGAAACTGGAGGTCCAGCCAATACCTTTGTCATGTTCCTCAAACCATTCTTGAACCATTTATGCAGCACGGCTAAGAGGCCATCGCCCGAAGAGAACACTGTTACCATGAAGGTTTGTACTTGGTCTGCAAGAATGTTTAGGTAGGTGGTACATATCAAAGTAACATCTACATGAATGCCAGGTCCCAAGGTTTCCCTGCACTGTGTGTTCTGACACCCATCTATTGCAGCCAACATGACCCACAGAAGAGCTACTATAGCACAAATCGCTGAAGAAGTTACAACAGCCACTCTCTGCACAGATCAATGAGCAACCATGGTTAATTTGTGAGTTCTCCAGTTCTCCTTCCTGGATCCACTTTTGGTAGGTACTACCAACTGCATATCAGGACCATGCCTCCAGACCTGCTGCTATGCAGATGCTCTGACCCAGTCGTCTAGTCATCATAATTTGATCCTTGACATAAGATACAATTGTATCATGAACATTGAGATATAAGGCAGATATACAATTGTATCTTATGTCAAGGATCAAATTATGGTTACTAGTTGACTAGACGACTGTTAATTCTCTCTGAAATAGTGATTTATCTATTATATACTTTTTTTACTTTTAATGTGTAAATATTGATTCTTTGATTTTGTTTACTTTCAAACAAACAACTCAAAGAATTACTTCTGCAAATACCCTTCTATTTATTATACTGCACATTTTCTATCCTGCCGGTGCTATATTTGCACAATCATATTTACTGCAGTCTGCTTCTCTTCTGCATTTTTGCACATTTAACTTTCTGCTGCTAGAGCACAGTATCTGTCATAATACCATATTCATTCGGACTGTACTACAGCCGCTGACTGCACTAAATCTTGTCTTTTCTGGTGGAATTGTTGCTCTTGTGTTTATTTTCTTGCACTCTCTGCTGTCCTGTCTGCACAAGTGGACTTGTGCTTTTTCTGTCCTGGAGGGACGGTGCTTCATTTCACTGTGATCTATGTGTATATGGCTGAAATGCCAATAAATCCAACTTGACTTGACATGTACTGGGTGCTGGACATCACTGCACTATGAATATGTGTACGCTTTAAGCTGTTTGTTTTTACTCACCTCTTTCCACTTGAGCTGTTTGATGCTGAGCTTTAACGCCTCCAGAGATGTTTTGGCTTTAGACGTATCCACTGTGACAGATCTTCTCTTTTGCACGACTCTGTTCCCCTCCTCCTTTAGATTGGCAGATTTATTGTCTTCTTTGCTGCCGCTGGTCTCAGTTTTGCCCTGCAGCATCTTGCCTGTGCCTTTGATCTGAAGCATCTGGTCGCTGCCCAGTCGGCCGGGCCCCTTCGACTTGTCAGGGTCCTGCTTGACATTGGCATTCCTGTCCCGGCTACTGGTTTTGCTCCTGCTTTTACTGCGGGTTCTTGGGTGAATCGTGGTCCTGCATGTTTCCCTCCGGGCTGACAGGGCTGAGGCTGGAGCCACCTCAGCCTCACCATCAGCATCCTCAGCAGGAGGCTTCATCTGCTCCAGCTGCACCCTGACCTTCTCATAATGCTCACTCATAATGCCAGGGGGGTGGGGATGGTGCTGTTAGCCGGCTCATTAATCTCTTTACACACTAGAGGTGCAGTGAAGGGACTCAGGTTACACCCAGGCATTTAATATGATGTTGGTGAGGCGAGGTTAGAGAAGGTCAGCTGGCCAAGCTGGTCAAGCTGGAAACAACCTGACATGCTCTTCCTCAAGCTGAATACACTGACAGCACTGAAGAGTAAAGGATGCATTCTGTTCACAGCAAACGCAGAATCAGGGCTGGTGTTGGGGAAAACAGCTCTCTGCTAGAACTAGCAGATCACGTGACTAAATCACCAGAACGACAGATAAACACAGTAGTTTTCTCTTAAGCGTCACCTACCTGTTAACATTACGCCACGCAGGTTTATATACATGACAGATAAACCAGACACTGTTATTTATCCCATTGTACTTCAGCAGAGTTACTAACAGCACAGCAGAAATCAGAGTTCACCTGAGAGAGAGCTCAGAGGCAGGCATCACCCGGCTGTTCGCCGTTAGCTCACGGGACAGACTCTTCCTCTTTAAAGGGCAGCGTTCTGGAGGAGAGTAGGTCTCTGGAGTGTGAGGAGTTCGTTCAGAAGCAGTAATGCCCCCAAGCTGCTTTTTTTGCCCCTGTGAGGGACTGAGGGACTGGGGAAGCCGGCCCGGTCTGTCCGACTCAGCCAAGAGACAGACTCTGTGTCTGTAGTACGGGGTCCGAGGAGGGACACGACAGATATACACGCGTTTCACAAACCCTCCTAATCAGAAAAACCCCAACCCACGCCTAAAACCACACCCAGGCTAAAACCACTCTGTATAATACTGTCTTCAATGTATTTTACACACACACACACCCACACACACTCACACACACACACACACACACACACATAAATATATATATATATTATATAAATATATATATTCCCTTCGTTTCTAGAAGCATTCAATACAAAATTGTGATTTCTCAATGTGCTATTATTATTATTATTGTTGGTGGTGGTGGTATTATTATTGTATGATTAGAAACCTTAACACTTCAAGATTCAAGAAGATTCAAGATTCTTTATTTGTCACATGCATAGCCATACAGGTACAACACGCAGTGAAATGTATCCAGAGAAATGTATCCTTTTGACTGTGCAAACATTATAGACAATAAGTAGTCAAGTTTATTTATATAGCACATTACAAAATATCATTCAATGTGGTCTACAGGAATAGAAAAAAAAACTAGAATAAAATAGAGAATTTTTTTTTTAAATAATAGAATAAATGAAGGAATACAAAGAAAATCAATAAAAGAACACCGAAAGTACAATAGAAATGATATTGAATTTTGGTGTTACCCCTGTTATAGACTGTGCTGTAATTCATGCACACAACCTTTCTTTGGTATGCACTGTTGTTTTCTTTGGTATAAGCAGGTAAATACAATAATAATTTAATTTACAGTAATATAAATACAGGGCTTTAAGAAGAACAGAACTAAAAGCACTCCAGACGCTCCAGGAGGGAAATTCTGGACTGCAGCTGCCACAGATGCGTCACAGGGCAGCAGCCAATCAGCAGCAAGAAATAATTAACCTTCTGGGATTGGCTACTTTCAAACCTCCCGCCTCTGAGTACAGGTGACTGTGATGTCCTGAAAATAATTACAATACATACACATACTAAATGTATTATTATCTATATTATTCTGAGGCATAGTCCTGAAGAAGGAGAGAAGAGAGTGCCGTACCGAAGAGCTCAGCAGGCCTGAGTTTTGACCAATACTTTATTCATTATTGCATACATCTGTGAAATTGTTCTTAACCTTATCATATGTCTGGCTTGTGCATGAATTTAGCGTGAAACAAAATGGTTACGACATTTGACAAATGCTCTTATCCAGAGTGATGTACATCAGTGCTTAAGTAGTCCACATCTGTTCTTCATACCTGCAAAACTAAACACAAATCAACATCTGATTTTAACCAAGTTACTGCCAGCTAATGCTTTTACACTGAACACAGAACAGTTCGAAACACAAGTTATTTGAGTGAATGAATGAAAGCAAACAGTCACTAATAAATGGTGAGAAATACCTGAGTACTTCCTTTATTGTACTCAGGTATTGTTTCAAATAAAGGTTACTCTCTTTGAGTGCTGAAAAGGTACACTTATACTTTCACTTGACAATCAGCTGAGCTCAAAAAGATTTGAACTTTTAGTTGTCACACCACACAAAGCAACACAGTACAAATTTATATAAAGTAATTAACAATTGTATTAAATACTTTGGTAGACTATTTAATTTCGTACTCCTCTACCATCTACACTGTTCAAAATTAGCTTCTATTCACTGTTTGCCTGGGCCGATGTGTTTCTGCCTTCACTGGCAATGCTGAGATTTACACAAACAGACAGTAAATCTCAGCATTGTGAACGGAGACAGAAACACACTGGCCAAGGATTTCTCAACCCTTCCCCAAATGTATGCATGAGGATGTGCTTCTCTTCCTGCAGCCTTTTATAGTCCACCATCAGCTCCTTAAGAATCAGTTACCTTAAGCTTTAGGTGGGAAAAACGAAAGAGGTCTTTAAGCTGTGTCGCCTGGATCTGTTTTATCTGAGTAAAAAAATGGGAAATCATTCTTTTGGTTTAATATAAAGTGTAGCTTGATAACAAGGTGTAATCACAAGGATTCCTGTCAAGCAGAGAGGCAGAAACTAGATATAATTAGCCTTGTTTGTGTTACCTGGGCAAACAGAATCACATCTGTTAAACAGGCCTTCTGTTTGGGGAAATGGGGCATGTTTTGAGCTTGTTGTTTATTTTAACAAACTAAACTACCACAGTTCAAGGCAGGATTTTGTCACGATTCTGGCTGCGGCCACTGGGGGGCGCTACTGGACCTTAAATCTGTCCACAGGTGTGGACGATCATTCAAGGGCTGATTGCCCAGGGACATGATATTTAAGGGGCACTGTCCTTAGCCAGGTTGTCGTCACATTAATGTTTCCTTCTTATGTTTGGCTGTGTCTCCTCCTCATCTACCCCTCTCTCCTCATTCACCTCCTCGTCTCCTCGTCTGGCCCCCGTGCCTTGTTTTCATTTGTAGTGTACTGTGTTGTGTTGTGTGTAATAAATCCCTTATAATGGAAATCCGCACCTGCGCCTACCTCTCTCCTTCTGGGTCCGGACCGGACCGTTCCCTGACAGATTTACCTTCATAAAGGCAGTATTTTTAATAAATAAATAAATTAAAAATATGACCTGTAGAGGATGTGTACTTATGTTGAAATCAAAACTTTTTTTTCAAATCAAAAACTTTGGATTCATTGTAAAAGTGTCCACATACTGAACTAAATAAGTCTGTGACTAAAACGGTCAATGTCTAATTTGCTGTGCATTAACTTCTTTACATTACACGGAGGGTTTACTAATGTGTTTTTTATGTTGTGAGAAAAATGTAGCACTAGAATGAAATTTTGTCAGTCCCCAGCAGTAGAATTTACCTAAAATAAAGATGAAACTTCTATATATCTTCAAATAAAAAATACCACCAAACGAATCTAAACAAATGTGATGTTTTTGCTCTGAAAAGGTTTATTAATAACTTCTCAGGACTTTGGTTTGCCCTGGCTGTCGGTTCCGTCCTGGCTCTTCTGCTGCCGTTTCCTCAGCAGCTTTGGCATCGGGGGAGGCGGCCCAACAGGCTCCGGATCATAAACCGGCAGCAAGTGATAGACCCGCAGCTGTTCAAAATACACACAACTTTATCAAAAACTCTTTCCCTTCAGTGAAAGGCTGACTAACAAGCATAGCTAAGTCTAAATGTCAGTCTGTTTATTGGGACTGTCTGGGTAGGTTATGCAGATGATTTGCATTTATGCAATATATTAAACACATGACAGACTCAGCTATGTGGTTAAAAATGGTTTTGTTTCATTATTTTGACAAAAATAATTGAATTCTCTTTGTTTACATGGATTGTTTACAGTAATATCTACATTTCAAAGCCAGTATCATGATGATAATTAACAAGCTATACATTGGTCAGATTCTATTATAACTGAAGGGGTTAAAATGAACTGGGATTCACTGGTGTTATTAGTGAATATGGACAAAGACAAGGCATACACATAGCAGCTGCATGCTACAGCGAAAGGTGGTTCCTTGGTAGCACTGTCCAGAGAAAGCCCTGATTTGTTTTACATGAAAATCCTAAAATAATAACACTGAAAATAATATGGCTGCCTCATTGTAGGGGCATTCATTTTAGCCAAAACATTTACATGTTAGACAAGCAGACTGATTTTTGACAAACCACCTTAAGTGGAACTCGGCTATTGTGGACAAGTTCAACATGAAGTGTGTGTGTGTGTGTGTGTGTGGGTGTGTGACGGTGTGTAAAAGAGACATAATGTACCGGTTCCCGGCAACTGAATGTTTGCAGGTGGTGCCTCATCTTCTTTTTCAATTCCAGAAGTGCATTTTCCTAGGAAAAAACACAAAGGATGCGGAACAATTCAGCTTCTTCCACTGTTTTTCTTCAGAAAATACTTTAACTTAAAGACTTAAATGAGTTACTAAAGAATCATCTTAGCCTGTTAGCTGTTTAATATAGCTTTAGATGTATTACTTCATGGACTACAACTGTAGACAGAAGTTGTGTGCATTCTTTCTCTGTCCTTAACTATGGCTGTGTCCATCTCTGTGAAATAATGGACAGCCTAGATTAGGTTTTATGATCTATATTTTTTGTAGTACATTTACCTTTTGTGCTTAGATAAGCGTTTAAAACAAAGAGAGGTAGTACTGGTCACACTTTGCTTTGGTTCCCTGTATATTATGTACCAAACACAGTAGAGTATTAACAGTTCTAAGTACAGGATTATGATTAGATTTAGGTTTTGGATTAGGGTTACATATAAGATTACATTTAATAGAATGTTTTACATTTAACCAGACTGTTACATTTAATAAATATTTAGTTGAATGATAGTTAAAGACAAGCTAAGCATCTGCAGTGGACCATCCAAATAAATCTGGAGATTTCCACGTAAATATGAGGGGTGTCAAGCAGTAAAACAAATAAACCTAATTACAAGCTCTCTGATTAATTAATCTAAATTAATCACATTTTTGGGTGTAAAAGTGTTTACAGAAAACCTTTTTGGCACTGTTCACGTGCAATAAGGGCCACAACAATCAAAACCATGACCTAATATAATGAGGGGAAACACATAAAAAATGCTTCATCAAGAACAATGATAAAACTAAGTCTATCTATAAGGTGCAGTTTAAGGTGTTGTTCCCTGCAACAAGCAGAAATGCCGTGCAGGGAACAACATCACCCTGTCAACAAATTTGTACATACAAGTGTATGTAGCACTCAGCATCTAGCATGTTTCACTCATACAAATTGCTGGATGGAAATTGGGGGACACACGTCTCCCTCTAATATAATGGTTCAGGTGCCCAGGTATACAAGGCATCTCAAGCCACAATTATAACCTAGAAGTAACAACAGAATGACACCCATTTACACTATTTTTTTTTCCAGCAATGGAAAAAAATAAGATAACTTTTTTTTCACTGTTTGTACAAGTTGTGGGAGTGTGTATGTGTGTGTAAAATGTACAGGTTGCTACAGGTTGCTATTGCAGTGTGAGCTGTGTAAAAAATAAGAAATGCCTCCATATGTGTTGTGAATGCAGTAGTGTTTGTAGAGCAGCTTTTCTTTGTGCTATATTCCAGCAGCTTCACTCCTGATTCAGTTTCTGAGTCACGCACGCACACACCGTGCTCTTCACATCACTATTTTAATTGTTGTAGTTGTAAAATAATGTAAGAGTGTTGTGCAGTTTAACATTTCTAAGGTAAAATAAATTATTTAGATATATTATTTTACATTTTTCTCCAAACATTTTTTTGTTTGGAATTTTGAATCTTTTGTCGTCAATAGTGAATAAAACAATAAGTGACATGCACATTTTACACAGACACACTTCCACAAATTACAAAAGCAATAACCAGAGAAGAAATGATGTGGCCTCTTATTTTTTTCCATGGCTGTATATATAAATATATTTATACATATGACTGCAGTGCAACTTTCCTTTGCTTGAATGGCCTGTGGGTTGAACTTAAGATTTGGTTTCCTTATGACAGAATCCAGATGCTTAATCTTAAACCTAGCTCTGAGCCAGAACTTCATGATAAGATTCAATTCTAAAATGATGTCTGGCTCTTTGGCCAAAATAAGACACACTATCATTGGTCTTCCCTTTGAGACTGTTCTGCATTCCCGTAGGCCAACACACCTGCTTGCCTGTCTTCCCGCACTGGAGCCTGGTGGCATCGGTCTCGTCAACCCAGTGGTCAGTGGGAACGGAGTCCTCCAGTTTGGAAGGGGCACTCTTTCCTGAAATGCTTACTGTCTCCAGGTTTTGCCTAACGGGGCTGGAAGGTAGCAAGCAGAGCTGGAGTTCAACAAGATGGCAGGAAATATGGGACACTTCGGGATTGCTTTCATAAGTACTCCAGAGTTTTTCAACGTATCTGTGGTGTAGCATCAATTGCCACAATAACTTAGTAGGCCTAATTAATTTAGTTCATAATTTAGATTTAGAAAACCTGTTGACTTAATAATTAAACTGTAAATCTGCATGATTCATTCTTTCAGAGGTTTAATTAGTACTCTAGGGGTAGACTGTCTGTGGTAAAATAGAGTAGTAACACGCATGGATCCGTAAACACTTCAGAAAAGCAAAAGTACCCCAAACTTGTTTTTTTATTTTAACTTTTCTACTCTAGATTTTAATGGTCATTTAGGGCAAAACCAGGCACGTAGGGCCGGTGTCCAGCACAGTTTGACGATTTCCCTGCTCAGACCCACCTGGTCCAACTCACCTCTTAATTACCAAGCTCAGTGCCTGGGTTTGTGTTTGGTAGTTGAGGGGAAGCACCAATTTGTGCTGGACATCGTCCCCCCAGGACTGAAGTTGGGGATCCCTGACTCAAACAGTAAGTCACTCTCAGTCTTATCTATCTTATCCAGTACTATGGCTGTGTAGTTGTAGTGGTAATGTATTTCAAATGACAGCATCTGCCCAATAGCTTCTATTTGTAAGTTACTTGAGTCAACAGGATTTTGTTATTTTCTGTGTGTGTGGCAACTGTTGTCCATGGCAATCAATGGTACAGTACAAATGCAGTAGATTAGTCTAAAACATATAGTATTCCTTTAAACATTACATATCCATGGTATATACACTATATGGACAAAGGTATTGGGACACCTGACCAGTACACCAACAGGGACTTTAATAACATTACATTCAAATCCATAGACTTTAATATGTAGTGGGTCCCCCTTTGCAGCTATAACAGCTTCCACTCTTCTTGGAAGGCTTTCCACAAGATGTTGGAGTTTCTGTGGGAATTTGTGCCTATTCATGCTGTAAGGCACTGATGAGGTCAGGCTCTGATGTTGGACGAGAAGTCCTGGCTCGCAATCTCTGTTCCAGTTCATTGCAAAGGTGTTCAATGGGCTTGAGGTCAGGGCTCTGCGGGGCCAGTCAAGATCATCCAACCGTGTCTTTATAGAAGTAAGAGGCCACCTGAATTGAACAATTAAGACACGTCCCAATACTTTTGTCCACATACTGTATGTTTCATGGTGAGTTTGTCCTCTCACAGACTTAGGCGTAAACTCTCGAACTCACTTCAAGTGTGGCTGTGTGCCCTTGTTGAGTACTTCAGGCATCTACCAACCTTAGATCCGAGGACAGTTCCTCGGGATTCTTCTCAGGATCCCTCACATGCCAGAGATTCTGACCAAATGTACCTGAGCAAAAACAGTCACAACTAAATCCTCAATTTGAGCCTAAGGACAAAAAATATGACTGATATGATATACCATAAAAAATGAAAATTTATTATCAGTAGTGAGTAGTAATTAATAATTGATAGCATTATTGATAATAATAATAATAATAAAAATAATAATCATAGCAATAACCTTGGTAGCGAGCTCTTATATTATTATTAAATCCACAATTAGAAAAATGGTATATATATATTCATGGAAAAAAATGAGACCACTTTTCCCTTTTTTCTGTTCACTGTTTGTATAATTTGCGGCAGTGTGTGTGTGTAAAATGTACAGGTAGCTATTCTTTAATGAACTATTGCAGTGTGAGAAACACACGCACACACTCTGCTTTTAACATCACTACTTTAATTTTTGCAGTTGTAAAATAATGTAACAGTGTTGAGTAGTTTAACATTTCCCAGGTATAATTAATTATTTTCATGTATTAATTTTACATTTTCTCAAAACATTTATTTTTTTTATTTTTGAATCGAGTGTGTTCAATAGTGTATAAAACAATAGTGACACATACATTTTACACAGACACACTTCCACAAATCATAAATTCTAAAAGCAATAAAGCAATAACCAGAAGACAAAATGAAGCGGTCTTATTTATATATATATATATATAATTGTATCTCTGATTGTGATCAAACCTATACAGCTGCCAGCGGTGGTCCATAAGCGAACATTGCAGTCAAGACTGGCTGTCACAATGAGCCGGAACCGCTTCACATACTCCAGGCTGACGATTCTCTTCAGGTGACACCGCCATGAGCTCAGCATCGGAGGAGGAGTTAGAGATACTGTCCAGCCATCTATCTCCTGTTTAACAGCAGGCATAATACTAAGGGTAATACTAATACTAAACTAATCTGTGTGGTATGTTATAAAACGACTTCATTCACCACATAGGTGCACTTTGTAGTTTATAATTAGAGACTGTAGTCCATCTGTTTCTCTGTATCATTAGTTAGTCCCCATTACCTCTTTCATCAATAGTCAGGACCTCCACTGATATTGTTTGGTTGGTGGATCATTCTCAGAATGGCAGTGACACTGTTTGTCCATGTGTGTGTGTGTGTGTGTGAGAGAGATATAGCATGACTTTGTCCAACATGCAGATGAAAAGTACTGAAGATAATTTATTTGAATGTTGAGTTAAATGCCCTGTAATTTCTGGCAGAGTCTGTACTTCCAACTTTGTAACTTAGACCTGTTCATTACAAACCTTGTGAAAACATTTTACTTAATGTTACTGTTACACAAACCTTTTCAATGATTGGAAACAATCTGCTTTGGCATCTGAGGCTTTTCCACAGTACCCAGCTTAATGTGTGTTTATTACAAACAACGACAAAAAACAGCTGGAAGGACAATGCCACATCTCCTACCTCAGTGTCCTGCTTCAGGGTCCTCTTGCAGGGGCCCTCGGGCTGGCAGTTTTTAGGAACTATCCTGGGCGGAAGCACAGGGCTCTCTCTCTGCATAGGCGTGTCCTGATCCCCACGCATGCAATAGCAGTAGTCTTTAATGTCCCATATCTCAAACATACACACAGACATACATTTGTTTTTACACATCAGTTTTTACAAAATGAATCAATGAATTAAGTATAACACAGATCTTACAAAGGTTTATATAGCACGTTATCTTACACAAAGGTGCTTTACAAGAGTAGAACACAGAATAAAAAAGGATCAAATAGAACAACAGAAAAAATAAAAGAAAACGTAGTAAATCAGTAAAAGAAGATTGAAAGTGTAGCAGAAGTGCTGATGAAGTATTGGGACACCTTACCATTACACCAACAGGCACTTTAATTACACTGCATTCAAATCAATAGACTTTAATATGGAGTTGGTCCCCCCTTGCAGCTATAACAGCTTCTCCTCGTCTTGGAAGGCTTTCCACAAAATTTTGGAGTTTCTGTGGGAATTTGTTCATTCTGTGGAGCATTTATGAGGTTTTAGCACTGATGTTCTCGCCATCTCTGTTCCAGTTCATCACAAAAGTGTTGGATGGGGTTGAGGTCAGGGCTCTGTGTGGGCCAGTCACACTGAACTCATCCAGCCTTGTCATTACGGAGCTTGCTTTGTGCACTGGGACACAATCATGCTGGAATAGAAAAGGTTCTTCCCCAAACTGTGTCCACAAAGTTGGAAGCACGGCACTGTCCAATATGTCTTGGTCATTCACTGGGAGTAAGGGGACTAGGCCAAATACTGAAAAACAGGTGTGTCCCTATACTTTTTCCCAATTAGAGTCTGTCATGTGTCACTCTGTCTTACCGTGACATAGCCTTGACTGTCTCCAGTGAACAGTATCTGGTCCTGGGAGTCTGTGAACACAGAGCTGACGGCTGTATTCTCTGTGTGCACAGCTCGAAACTTGCCCAGCAGCCCCCCCTGGTGGTGGACGGACCAGGCGTACACGTAGCCGTCCGCAGAACAGGTCAGTAAACTGGCCGTGTCTGGCCTCCTCTCCCGCGTACACAGAAACAGAACCTGAGGGTGGGAGCATGTCTTCAAATTGCACGTTAATCTCATTGTCATCTGATGCTATTTATTTTTAGTGCATGAACACTAAGCCACTTTCATCAGCCATTCTGCACTATGATCTGCTGGCACAGCACACTCAACCTTACACTCAGCAACATCGCTGTTATCTTACTTGTTACTCTAATGTTCTTGTCATCAGGGGCGGACTGAGACTAAAAACTTTCTGTACATGTTAAAGGGTGGTTAGTATGTGCAGAGGTCTACATCTCGGGGCGCGCAGAGGTCTACATTGGCTTTTCAATGTGGGTTTTACACCCGTTAAAGGATTGTATTAGCGCCCCCTGCTGTTGTTTGCTGATTTCTCAGTTATGGAGAAAGACAGGCCGAGGTGCCGTGGACCGGGCGGCCGTTCTGGACTTTTCCAGAACGCACAGATTGCCAGTCCGCCACTGCTTGTCATCGGGCTGAACTACTATTTATTGTTTTTTTTGTCCTTTTATCTTTTGTTCTTTCTTGTAGCATTGAGCATGTTCCTGACACAAGAATTTCCCTTGGGACAAATAAAGTTGTTTCTTATCTTTTCTATACTATACATAAACTCCAGTGTAAAGTACCACAATTGTGTAACAATATAGCAAAGTCTGTACAGCGTCATTCACGAAATACTGAGTAGAGTTTATTCAAAGTGCACTGACAGTGTTTATAGCAGACAAAATGAGTGGGAGTCAGCTTCACACACACACTCTTCACGAGGAACCACATTATGGGTGCTAAAACATTGTCATTATGTGCAACATCTTTTTAGGGTGCAACAGTCTTACCATGTGAATTATCACTACTTATGTCAATATTGCAGATCTACTGCTGATCTCTGTTACGTACAAAAGTCTCTTAACCACCATTTGTGTTACTAGTAATTCACTTAAATGTGTGTTATTTATCTAAAGTATTAATACCCCAGCATTTGTGTTTATAGCAAAGTGTATTTCAAACAGAGGTTTTTCTGCAGAGTTTTTATTGGATTTATTTAGACTTTATATTTTACATTGACCTTGTCTGTGTGTCTCTGTGTGACTGTACAGTCATAACATAAGCAATTTCCTCCAATTTTAAAATCTAATAAAGTTTAAAACTTTCTGATTCTGATATCCCAAGACCTAGCAGGCCTCTTAAAACTATTTTTGAGAGAATAATTATTGAAAATGTTAACTTTGGGAAGACATATAAAAAGGTGTGACCTGCTATATTTATATTTGAATAGGTTACAGCTGTTCATTCAGGCCTGCAGATGTCTTTAAGTGTCTTAAAGATAATAAAAAACAGCCCATCAGAGGTTTTTAAACATGTGGTCGGAAGTGCGTTTTTTAAAAAATCATCATTTTATGTCAAGTCATTCTTACAAGAACATTTGCTCTCTTTATAGAATGAAAGAAGCTTTATAACTGACACATATAAATTACCTTTATCCAGCTCAGAACAGCACATTTAGTTCCACAGCTGAGCACAGCTAAACTGCTGTAGGGTGAAAGGGGGTCAGGTGTAAACGTCATGATATAATTTAATAACGTCATGATATAATAAAGTCCAAAAAGGTCTATTTTTGCAGCTATGGGCTGAGAAGTGAGAGGTTTTAAAACATTAACTATATGGACAAAAATATGGGACACACCTGTTTTTCAGACTTTGGGCTAGGCCCCTTACTTCCAGTGAATGAGCGCAACGTCTCCAACTTTGTGGAACCTGTTTGGGGAAGAACCTTTTCTACTCCAGCGTGACTGTGCCCCAATGCACAAAGCAAGGTCCATGAAAATATGGTTGGATGTGGAAGAACTTGACTGACATACACAGAGCCCTGACCTCAACCCCATCCAACATCTCTCCATCCAACATGAACTGGAACAGCCTTCCAAGAAGAGTGGAAGCTGTTCTATCAGTAAAGGGGGGAACTAAGTCCATATTAAAGTCTATGGATTTGAAAGCACTGTCATTAACGTCCCCCTTGGTGGAATGGTTAGGCATCCCAATACTTTTGTCCACATAGTGTAGTATTTTAAATAAATTCAGATTTAATTCTTAAATTTAGCTTGATAAAGAGAGATCAGCAATTCTACTGATGGTTCGAGTACTAGCACAGGTTTTCGCCTTTTGTTCTACCAGACATCAAATATGATTATTAGTCACTCATGCCCAGATTTGAAAAAAGGTGCATGTTTTTACCTTTTCTACAGCATGTTTGAGCTCTTCGGTGTTGTTAAAGCTGGGTTTGTCCTTGTGAAGCTTGCGCTGTGGTTTCTTCTCTAAATTTGTGCTCTCTACCTGCAAGCCAATTGGAGAGAGCAAAAGCATCACTTTAGATTCAGTGGGGGTGAACTAGCGTTTCTGACATTTGTAAATCAAAAAAGACAGGAAATCCTGAAAGACCCTGAGCGCCTTGCTAAATCTTTGCCCTCCTCCTTAAAGAAAAGACTTGCAAACCTGTAATAAAACGTTTGTTTTATTGTATTGTGGTTGTATTCATCATACTATACCATTTAAAAGAAAAAAGTTTGTCCGATAATCATTAATCAAAAGATAATGTATTTTGCGCCCACGTATCTCTTTTGAGCTTTGATTACAGTGCCCCAGCAAGTTTTAAAATGGGACTGTACATAATCTTGCAATAATTGCAGTAATTAGGTATGAGAGTAGTTTGGCACAGTAAGCACGTCGTAAGAACATGTATAAGAAAGTAAAATTTCTTGCCTGCCCCCTTGGGGGTGGGGTGCTGCCTGGCATGGGGCGGGCCTCCCCATAGAGCCTGTGGGATATTCGTCTGGTGGGCGCGCGGCTCCTTGCGGGGGCGGGTGCGCCGTCGCCGTGGGCCGCCTGGGCTTCTGGCCCGCAGGGGCCCATGTCTGGGGCCTCCCCCTCCGCCTCTTGGGGCTGGCACAGGGCCCTCCTGGGGTGTGCGGCCGGGTCTCCCAGCCACTTATGGGACCGCGGGGTCCTGCAGCCTCCGGGCCTGCTCGGTCTCCCTTGTGGCCGCTACCCATCAATGCAAAACATTCATTGACAAATTCGGACACTACATGCACATATACACACATGCACACATATACACAAACAAACACTCCCATGTATATATATATATAAGCATACATGTGACAAACAGAGGCACATATGCAAAAACTCATACACACATATACACACACAAACACAAATATATGCTCATGCATACGCACACATGCACACACGTACACAGCTATAGGCATATACATAAACACAAAACTACCCAGACCCACAGGTTTCTGTGTGCTGTTACAGCAGTGACCGTAGGTGTGTACGTTGTCGCTGCGCTGTTACAGCGTTGTCGTAGATGTGTATGTTGTTTTGCATTGTTAGTGTTGCCGTTGCTTTGTATTTTGTTCTGTGTTGGTGTGGCTGGTTCTTGTTTTTCAGATACAGCATTCGGAGCGATGACACAGTGGCAGCGGTTTTCACTCGGATCTCTCTTACATTGGCTGGAAACCATGACAGCACTCTTGCAACCCTACTGAAGCTGTGTTTCACCCAAAAACACTTTGTGACCCAAACGAATAATGCATTATGGTGGCCTTCTCAAGGTAACTTTAAATGAATCTAGCTAGTTCTAGCCAGCCGAGACTTAGTGCTTGTAAGAAACAGAACCCACTATTTTTTAAAAGTGCCAAGGGTCTACAGGTGTGGTTAATTCATTAAATAGACACAGTTCCATTTTAATTAGCTAATTCAAAAAAGAATTTCTCCAGAGACATATGTTTTCACAGTGAATGGACATGCAGTGTGGGAGTCAAGCCTGAGGCAGGTATGGCCCACTGTAGGGGTGTTCAAAATCATTCCACATGTGTTTGTCTTACATGGCCTGAAAAACGATTTTAGCTTATAAATATCTCTATATTATATAACTCATAAATGGGGGTGATGGGGGATTGGGAGTATGGGGAGCACAGATATCTGGGTCTCCGATCTAAAAAAGGTCCACACTCCATGAGCTTAAAGAGTGTTAGGTTAGTTCTTACCAGATTGGTTAACGGACGAAGGCTCTTATTGGGGTTAAAGTGCAAGAAAACTTGGCCGGAGTAGATGCTCCAGATAATGATGTCTCCGCTGAAAGAACCTGTCACCAGCATTTTGGTAGAACTGGCATGCATGGATTCGATATGTTCATCATGGTACCGATTCCAGATATCATACTCCATCTCATGATCCTTCCGAGCATCCCTTTAATTACAATACACACACACACACACACACACACACAAACATACGCACACACACACACACACACACACAAACACACACACACACACACACACACACACACACACACACAAACACACACAC
>JBBPCX010118214.1:5068-20357 GCA_037974365.1 Hydrocynus forskahlii
CAGTGCGTGTTGGGAGGAGGATGCTGAGGAGAGACTCAGTGCGTGTTGGGAGGAGGATGCTGAGGAGAGACTCAGTGCGTGTTGGGAGGAGGATGCTGAGGAGAGACTCAGTGTGTGTTGGGAGAAGGATGCTGAGGAGAGACTCAGTGTGTGTTGGGAGAAGGATGCTGAGGAGAGACTGAGGGAGCAGCCAAAAGGAGATGTTGTTCAGACAATAAACACACAGTCCACAGTCAGGACCCCCCATTCCATCATTTGGTCACTTCTTCACTTACACAATCTCTCATTCACTTCTTCATTCTCTTAAATGGCATGGCAGAAACATCACAATAGCTCACAAAATAAATGAAAAAAGTAAATAAATAAATAAATAAATAAAGCATTTACTGCAATAAAAACATGCAGCTGTGAGTAATGACCACCACACACTCATTAAAGCACATTAAATTTAGCACATTAATGATCAAATATATTACCCACATCTGTCCTTCCCTCACCCACTCCAATCACTCTCTTTCTTTCACTTGTTTGATCCATCATTCTTTCCTTCCTCCACTCCCCCCCCTGCTCCCCCACTCACTCCTTCCCACCCTCCTGACTCCTTCACTTGGTCTTTGGTCACTCGCTCTGTCCTAATTCCTTCCTACCCTCTTTTCATCCTATACTCCCTCTCTGTCATAACTCCTCACCCTTATTTCCTCTTTTACTCTTCACTTTTTGCTCCTCCTTTGCTCCGTCTCCCTCCTCACTCCTTCGCACCCTCCTTTAATCCTTCGCCTCACTCAGTCACTCCCTCCTTCGCTTTTTGGTCCTTCTTTTACTTCTTCACTCCCTCCTGCTCTCTTTCTTTTGCTCCTTGGTCTCACTCCTCCCCACCTTCCCTCATTCCTTTGTACACTGAATCCCTGTTTCCTCACTCCTTGCCCTCAGTGGCACCCTCAATCACTCTCATTTCTTCTCTCCATCATCTCTCCTTCCTCCACCTCTCCCTGGCCAAGGCCTGAAGCAAACGACAGTAAAGGAATTTGCTGTTTAACTTCTGTGGGCATATAGCTCCTGCAAACAGCAGAAAGGTAATGTTTTAATTACACAAACCAAATGAACGTGAGTGTGTGTGTGTGTGTGTGTGTGCGTGCGTGTGTGTGTGAGATTTTAGTCCACATCGAGAGCAATCAGAATTGTAAAACACTTTGCGAGTTGCTTTGTCATATTAAGCGTCTGGCCGTGTTATCAAAGGCCTCAACGTGCTTTCATCTCTCCATCAAACGCTCTTAGAAGCCAATTCAGCATGAAGCACAACCGCCGTTACAAAACGTCTACTACACATCTGACGTTCACACACAAAGCGGGCCATGTGTGATACAACCAAATCAATACAGCAAAACATTAGGACACAGTCATTGCGTAAACATTAAAGTCCTCACATTAAAGTGCAACACTGATTTTTATGTCTCTATCGTCTCATCTGGAATAACACATTATAACAATATCATGAAAAAAACTAATTACCATCATGATAAACAGGTTGGGAAATGGACATGTAGAAATTAATGACTATTTTTGGCACATAAAACCACACATCATGAATGGACTTCTGTCACAAATGAACTCCAGAGGGGGAAAATACCATACCAGTCCTTTGAATAATAAATTGATTTTTTCTAACATTAACAGCTGCCAGAATTAACAGTGTAAATATTCAACACCAATAAAACGCATTTGCAAAACCATAATGTCAAGTCTCTTGTAAACATCGAAATAGGGAGATTTACAAATTAACTTATACGTTTAATTAAAAAAATACAATAATGATGAATAAATAATGCTGGGGGCAGCTGTAAGTGTTTATTACTATTAGAGCTTCACTCTCGAGTGCTGATCAGAGCACGGGCAGGCAGAGACGACTTTCTGTACATTTAGCAGCAGTAATCAGTTCACAATCACAAACTACATAGCCCTATACGTTTTAGACACACCTACTGCTAACAGGTGTGTAATGTCAAGTGCACAGTCATCTTATCTCCATCTACAAACACTGGCAGAGTTCCATAAAAGTTTCCATGGCTGGCTGTTATGCCCCATGCCAGGTAATGTCTGGTGTATTTTAAAGCTAGTCGCCCACAGTTTTGTTAATGTCGAGAGACATTTTGAAGCGTTAATTCGTAACAAAAAATTCTAAATAAAAAAAAATCTAAAATCAAATGTGTGGAGCACATCTAACAAAAAACCTACATTTTATTTTTTTACTAGAGAAGAAGGACAGCTGGAGGAGGCAGTCGCTTACATCTACTGCATCGATAGCAAACAACTCTCAATTCAGGTGTAAAATTGCTCTTTTTCATAACATAATTGTGTCCAACATACCCAATATGGGCAAATTTATTGAGACACACCAGTTTTCCAGGGTTTGGGCTAGACCCCTTACTTCCAGTGAAGGGCTTAATCTTAATACTTCAGCAGACCAAGACCTTTTGGACAACGCCATGCTTCCAACTGTGGACACAGTTTGAGGAAAAACCTTTTCCATTCCAGCATGACTGTGTCCCAGTGCACAAAACAAGCTCCATAAAGACATGGTTGAATGAGTTTGGTGAGGAAGAACTTGACTGTCCCACACACAGCCCTGACCCTCAACCCCATCCAGCACCTTTGAGATTGTGGAACGGAGATTGTGATCCAGGCCTTCTCATCCAACACCAGTATCTGACCTCATAAATGCTCTACAGAGTGAATGGGCACAAATTCCCACAGAAACTCCAAAATCTTGTGGAAAGCCTTCCAAGAAGAGTGGAAACTATTTTAACTGCAAAGGGGGACCAACTCCATATTAAAGTCTTTGTATTTAATGCAGTGTCATTACAGTCCCTATTGGTCAGGTGTCCCAGTACTTTTGTTCATACAGTGCATATTTCTGTTTACACATTTGTAATGGTCCACATACTTTTGGCCATAGTGTGTTGTCTGCGGTTATAAAATTCAGTGAACCATACACAAAATCCAAGAGTACACTGACACGATCACGTAGAGTATCATTATTTAAATAACATGCAAACTAAATGGAGTCCAGGCATTAACCACAGTAAAATTTATTCATTCACACACAACAGCAGATGATACAAAACTTTACTCTGAACTCTATTTCTCCTCAATTGGATGTGTGATAGTAAAAAGAAACGAAAAAGTAGGAGATGGTAGAATGACTATTTGAGTCACTAGCTGTTGGAAATACAACTAAAATACTGCACCTTTAAAATACACTGAAATAAAAAGAGTAAAAAACAAAAGTTAAAGTTTGAAATGATAAGAACTGAAAAAATAACTACTAAAACAGGATACAAGCATTTTTCCTGAAATGGTCATGCAGCCTCTGACTGTAGATTCTGTGCAGAAGCTGCTCTTATAAGCTGATCATAAAGTCAGAACCTGATTTATTTATGTTCCTGTTGGTGTCACAGTGATCATATACTCTGAGATCCATACTGACAGCTTCATGTCAGCGTCAAGCTCCCATGTCATTTGCTCAGTGCTTTGAACTGGAGGTCTTCAACTTCTGCTTTTCTGACTACCCTACGAAAATCCACCCACTCCAACAGCGTCCAAACACATTTACGGCACATCAAAGACGGGAATCATTCTCAGCCCGAAAAGCTGGACTTTTCTATTTTCAAGCAGAAAAATGCTGCAACGACATGGAAAAGGCTCATTAACTCTACAAAGAAATGAAACGGTTTCCAGCTGAATATTAAAGTGAGTGGCGGCTGTGATGAAAGGGGATTTTTTGTTTTTAAAAGGTCAGGGGTACAGTGGGCACAGACTGAAGCTGCAGCGATAATTCAAACTCTGCCTGTCAGCCAAGTGTTTAACCCCAATTACTGCAGGAAAAGGATGGGGGTCCTCAAAAACGCACATTCAGAAACACCACAATCCTCCAAACACACTTACACACAGACATTAATGAACATCTTTGGCCATAATGGGGATCTTTTAGTCATTGGGGCAGGGAGTCACAGCAATGACTGACACACACACGCGCGCACACACAGAAAAGCACCAGTGTCTGCACAGACATCAGCAAATTATTCTGCAGCTCATTTCTTCTCTCACTCTTTCTCTCTCTCTCTCTCCCTCCCCGTCAGAATGGATTTCTACTGAATTGCAAATTCAAACGTCAAAAAAGTTTGGAGCACTTCAGAGCAGCGGCACGCTGTAATTTGTACGTTGTTCCACGTAATGAAGCCCTGATATCACTGTCACAACACATTTCATCACCGTGCTGCACCTGCCAGACCTGACAGCAGCAGCATCAGGTCAGCAAAGGCTTAAAAAAAGGGATACCTATCAAAATATGTAAATCTGTATTCATGCATTTGGAGTAATATGTTCTAATTTAGCAAAAAACTGCACAATTTCTCCCACAGCCCAAATGTCGCCGACTGGCCAGAGCATGTTTGGGGGAAAAAAGTGAAAGGGCCTTTTTGAAGTCATTTGCTCCTTTAGTTCTGCACTGAGGCCAAGAGACTAATCCGGCTAACAAAGTAAGGAAGTTCATATCACGGCAATTGGCATCATGTAAGCATAATTTCATTTTCTCCAGCTGCAAAGGCAGATAGAATTTCTCCTGTATGAATGTTCAAGAGTTCTCATCAACTGGGTGTCAAATCATTATCATTCAGTGCAAGCTCCTTATTATTATGTGTAACTGTCTTATGTGCAATGTCACTACTTATGCAATAGTCTTATCATGTGCAATATCACTACTTATGTCAGTATAAGGCGCAATAGCAAACTTGATACAGAGAACAACTCCAAACCACTATTGGTTTTTATCTAGTAAACTACTTCGGCAGTAATTTATTTATCTATATTTATATACACTCTCTTACAGACCACAGCAGTTTGTGTATAGAATAGTATATTTAGAACAGAGCCTATCCAGAGCATTTTCTGGAGTTTTATTTTATATATTTTATATTGTTCTCGTTTTTGCATCTCTGCGTGACTGCATTCATAGCATAAATTTCTTCCGGGACCAATTTCTGATTCAAAGTAACCCCACAAGTCCTCAGGAACGGCTGAGTTACGTTACAGACGCGACGCAGCCGCTGGAACTGACCGCAGCCACACCAGACAAAGCTTGCGATTCCTCCAGCTGTGTTTAGGAAGTGTCCCAGAAGCAGCTCTCATGCTGCCTGGTCTGGTCTTGATGGAAGCCACATCAATACCTGCTGTACCTGCAACATTTATACTGTGTGTAAATTTGTCAAATTACTCTATTTTAATAAACATCTTGAATCTTGAGAAGGAAATAACAGTAAACAACTCAAACAGGTAGCAAAATAAACCATTTACACACACCATCAGGATAATGGCACAAAATTCAAGGGAAAATGAGCAAGTAATCAAAATCAGGACCTAAAAACACTTCACTTCTGAAACATTCGTGGTCTCAGCCGCCCTGCGGAGGACGGAACAAAACCGCATAGCGGCCGTAACGGGACGTAGCTGCTCCCGGCAGAATTTGGGGGGAAAAGTTAAGAACTGACTGCGGAGGATCTTGAAAGGCAGTGTGTTGTAAGCAGTCAGTGCAACAGAAGCAGTTTGTTTTGCATGTATGTTCTGTGTGTTCAGTGCTGCCCCTCCTCTCTCAGATAGATGAGTTTATCTCATCAGCCGCGCCGCCTTTCCTTCATGAGGAAACCCTGCAGTGGTGCAGCGTTGAGGCCTGCTCTGCGCTCCACTTCTGTTTTAAGTGCTGGGAACATGTGGGTCAACTGGTGAACTGGAGGGATGACCAAAGCTTACACACACATGCTCAACACACGCACACACACTGACACACCCTCAACACACATGCTCGTGATCATGTGTTCATCAGACTGCTTTAAGAGACCTATAGGATTAAACACACACTCATGATCTTGTGCGTGTCTGTGTGTTTATGGTTTGTGTGATTAAAGTGATGAGGCCACACAGGCAAATGACTGCGATATGAGGTAGATGCATCCTCAGTCTCCTCAAAACCAATAAGAAATCAGTGTGTGGCAGTGTGGATGCAGGTCTGACTGCATCATCCCCCAGCAGCCAGCGTTTAATCCTGTAAACCCTTTAAATAAATTATGATTAGTCAGAGTGTGTGCGTGTGTGTTCCTACACATTTGTGAACAGGATGGAGAGCACAAGATCATGAGTGTGTGTTTAATCCTATAGGTCTCTTAAAGCAGTCTGATGAACACATGATCACGAGCATGTGTGTTGAGGGTGTGTCAGTGTGTGTGCGTGTGTTGAGCATGTGTGTGTAAGCTTTGGTCATCCCTCCAGTTCACCAGTTGACCCACATGTTCCCAGCACTTAAAACACAAGTGGAGCGCAGAGCAGGCCTCAATGCTGCACCACTGCAGGGTTTCCTCGTGAAGGAAAGGCGGCGCGGCTGATGAGATAAACTCATCTATCTGAGAGAGGAGGGGCAGCACTGAACACACACTACAAAAACACAAACAAAAAGAATCACAAATCTCGGTGATTTTTACTGCCATGATTAGCAAATCATTTTGGACCATTTTCATTGGTCTATTTACCCAAAAAAAAAAAAAAAAGTAGTATACAGTAATAGAAAGAGGAATAAAGAAAAGACGAAAGGATAGAATTAGAGAAATGAGAAAGTTGGAGAGAATCTGTGCTGTTTACACTGCAGTTAAACACACACACACACACACACAGAAAAGCACCAGTGTTCTGCCCTCTGCCCACGGTCTGTCCAGACATCAGCAAATTATTCTGCAACTCATTTCTTCTCTCTCACTCCTTCTATCTCTCTCTCTCTCTCTCTCTGCCTGGGTGTCTAAACAACCAGGGTTATCCTGTGGTCACCCAGCAGAATACAGCATGGGGGGCAGGATCTCTAATACCTTTTGGTCTGAGTGAAACAGGAGGAGAACCCACCCCCAAACACGTGCACACTCGCACAAGGTCCGATGATATGATATTGTATAATCTCCGCAAGCATGAAAGCATTTATTTCCAACAAGCCATGGTGGAGGCCTCTCTAAAAGCATCTCAGCATAAATGTACAAGAACACAGGCCATCATCTAATAATGACCGCATGCAAAGGACAACAGGTCACCTAGACCACAGGAAGAGCATGAGCATAATTAAAAAGTGAAAAAAAAGAACACAATTAGTGCTTGGGTACCAATAGTAGGGATGGAAGAATACGTCATGATTTCACAATGCAAATATGTGACAAACAGACTGGAGAATGGACTTTATTAATTGTGTCATCTAAAACAACTGTATTGGTTAAACACCCGCATCTGTATAAACAGCACCAGTAAACAGCCCATTCCTTCCGCCACAAACTCAATAACAGATTATAAAAGAGTAAATCAGAGAATACGCAAATGAGCTGCTTAAGCTGCTGTGTAACTGGACAAAAAAAAAAAAAAAAAAAGATGCTTGAGCCACAACACCCTCAAGTCAGCTTGGTATTTATTGCCATTTCAGCCATATACACAGGACACAGTGAAACAAAAGCAATGTTCCTCCAAGACCGCAGAGCAACACTAAAATAAGAACAAAAACAAGTGCTGCAGGACAGGACTGCAGAGAGATTGCAAAACAAATTTACAGGACCTGACCGCAGTCGACAGAAGCAGCAACAGCATTAGTGTGAGTGAAAACAGTATTATACTGTTTTCTAGAAGAAGAGTCATTAAGAGTGCAAAAAGTGCAATTAAATGCAAATACCGAGGTAGCCTGTAATAAATAGTTGTGCAAAAAGAGCAAGAAGCAGCAACAAGATTAGAAAATCAATGTATAGTATACGAATAAATACAAGGTATATCTAAAAACAGGTTATTTATCCTGTAATACCTTGTAAGGAATATAGTCCAGATAATAATAAAGATGTCCAGAAAGAAGCTAGCAAACCTGTTCATGACACTAAAACAAGCACATACTGTAACAGCTCTTCCTCTAAAGTGACACCCTCACTTCACGTATTTGACACAAAACCAGAGGAGCTCCAAACTGTCCAATGAACGATACTGGAAGAATCGATTATCACCCAGCTCTAAACTACACAATGCACAAAAACAATTGTTGCAGAAGCTTTAGGGATGCTTGTTAAATGCTCTTTTATATCTTTAATTCGGATACTGTCTTCCCACGATTATGAAAAGATGATAATAGAGAATAAATTGTTACCTTTACACTGACCAAAATAATTATCATTATGATTTCTGCCATAATTGAGCTGCATGGCGCTGCTTCCATCACTTTTTTAAAAAGTTCCTGATGACACATCTTACAAAAAAGATGATCGGAGAATTTCAGTATTGAGACCAAAAATGCAGTGTGTGTGTCTGTGGTGTGTTTCAGGAGCAAGACGTGTCTGTCAAGACTCAGCAGGGGAGGGGAAGAAAAAAGGAGAGGAAAAAAACATTGAAAAAGCAACACTGAAACTCTGAATGAAAACTCAATCTGCTGGAAGAGCTTCTGCCGGAAAACATAATGAACAGATGCAACTAATATGAGCTCTGACAGAATCTCGACAGAATATCCGGCCGCAGAAGCCGCAGTGATGCGCGTTGAGCAGAGATTATTTTCAAATTATCCCAGCATCACCAAGCCTGTAGAGCCGGCCACCTGTAGCACTCGGGCTTTGCAGAAGATTTCAGCAGTGCATTTTTAAACCCCATCAGGAGGCCTTTTAGCATCAAGGTGATCTGACAGTTTAGAATAAATAGCCTAAAGTGGACAGATGTCAGACAGTTGAGGGCAAAGAAACTATGTTGTGCTACATCATTGGGTCACCTGACCATTACACCAAAAGAGACTTGCACAAGATTTTAGAGTTTCTGAGGGAATTTGTGCCCATTCATTCTGTTGAGCATTTATGAGGTCAGACACTGATGTTGGACGAGAAGGCCTGGACCACAGTCTCCGCTCCAGTTCATCCCAAAGGCGCTGGATGGGGTTGAGATCAAGTTCTTCCACACCGAACTCATCAAGCCATGTGTTTATGGATCTTGCTTTGTGCACTGGGACACAGTCATGCTGGACTAGAAAAGGTTCTTCCCCAAACTGAGTCCACAAGTTGGAAGCATGGAGTTGTCCAAAATGTCTTGGTCTGTTGAAGCACTTAGACAGCCCTTAACAGGGACCTCCCGAATTCAATAAATAAGAGGTGTGTCCCCATATAGTGTATCAAAACCTCCAAAGTGTTACTTGTTCATTTATATGGTTATTTTGAGTTCTTTAACCCATTTGAAAACTTCAGCTCCTGAAAATAATCATGAACAATGGACCAAAGAACACGGTCCAAAAATACCAGATTACTATTTTTGGGCAATTTATGTTCTTGAAAAGACCACCATGGGCAATATGCTGAGGCATTGTGTGCATGGTTATATTTGATTTTCACTATCCAGAGCTTCTCAGAGTAAAACACATCTAACACTTTCAAGGGAAACAGTAGATATTTTTAAATGACCACTGGGCTTGTAAAATTAAGGAGTCATTTGGAGGACGAGGGTGGTTAAATATATGGAATGTACTGGCTGAATGTGCTGGGTTTTTTAGGTTGGATGTTACGCCAGTGGATATGATTCACAAATGCAAATTCAGTTGATTCACTAAGACCATGACATATATGAAACCAGTGTGGCATTACCACACCAACTACAAGCCAGACTAAATAACTCTTGTCTCTAGACTGACTAATCAAGAGGCATGGTGTTATAAGAGTTTTAAAAAAAAAGTCTAAAACCAGACAGGAGATGGTGCAGACGTTACAGCACCGCCACTCAGCAAAAAAAAAAAGTACAGAATTATGGATTTCAATTTGGCCAAAAATACACACTGAATAGTGTCCTGCAGTGGCCACAGCAGGCCTGTCTCTGCCGTGCATTTTATGGTGCCGTTCTTTCCTTCTCAAACTCACATCTGTACTTTGGGGTTTCCACAAATGCTCAATAATAGCTTTCAGACAACGTCCCACCAGATTAAACCATTTTAAACAATTTTGTGTTACTCGGGTTTTTGCCAAACCAGACGATAACATCGCTTTAATTTTGACAGTGCTGATAAGTGGTGCAATTCTTTAAATGATAGGAACTCCAAGAGAAGTCTATGAAGCAAACAGCAGCCTTACAGTCATCCTTTTTAATCTACACCAGCTAATTTTACTACTACACAGTCTCTTCCCAGAACTGGACATAAACTTTTTCAGCAGGTAGCACTGGTGCTAGAAAAGAGCAATAGCACAGTTTGAAATATTGTTGGAGATGAAAAAAAAATAAAAAAATCCATAATATTTACAAAACCAGTTTCTGACTGGTCAATATAGTAGTATGGACAAACAGTGATGATATTGGTGTTTATGCATAAATAATGCATTCTTAAATATTTGATGCTGGGTTAGATCAGAGGAGGGATGGGAGATGCAGTCTACACGTCACCAACAAACATTTGTTGACCAGACATTTACAGTGATTGTTCCTCCCTCATTATATACATAGGAAACAATTCAGCTTGTTATTCTTGCAAAACAAGTAATAAAATAATTCTTGTATCATTTTATGTGATTAATTTTGTCAGTTCTGTTAATTTAGTTAATGCTACAAACAGCAAAGGTAGAAGTCACAGTTTATATTTAACAGAAAATAACATTTATATCTTGACAAAGTTCTAGAAAATACCTGGAAGCGTGTTGAAAAGGATGGGGAGTGGGGGCACATGAATTTTCAAACTCTAAAATATCTGGACACGAAGTTCTTGAAAATATCCGAGAACCTATTAGGTAGGATGGGTGCAATTTTTTGGAAAAGTTAAATATATCCAGACACTTACAAAGTTTATTTCTTAACTGCAACCTTTAGAAAGTAAGTGGAACTGTGAAAGCGTGAGAATGGGTCCGTCTCTCTGTCTTTAGCACACTGAACAGGGAACGACAGCTATTGCTGTTTCCTGAAATCAAAAACAGCATTACAGGTTTAAAAAAGAAAAAGGAGAAGAAAAAAATCTTAACGACAGCCGCTGACGAGTCCCTGAGTGCATCAAACGTCTATACACAACATGTAGCAGTGTGACAGTCGATCTCTGTTCTCCAAATTCAGGGACACTCAGTTCTTCTGAATGGTTCGCTTATTGCGTGGGATGCAAGGTTCAGTTCAGAATAGGAGACAATGAATGTCACTGTGGCATCTTAAAAAGAAAAAAACCCACAAAACTCTAAAGATAAGCAGCTGAGCATTCTCTGCAGAAACCAAACCCAACAAAACAGCATTGGGAAACGGAGTTAAAATAGTGAACGAACACACTCGTTCTAAAACTCTTGAGGCAGGAAAAACACATGCATGGCATCAACTGGCCTTTGATGTACGTTTAACGATTCAGGGTAAAAACCTGTGCTGTTATTGCACTGTTAAAGGGTGGTCCTGGATTCTGGTAGTCATTATGGACTTCTGAGGCTCCGTCTGTACACAGCTGGGCTGAGCACACACCGAGAGGGCTTCAGCCAGGATTTACTGGTCCCAGATAAATAGTCACGAACGTAAAGAACCCTCTGAAGACTGTACCAGACACTGATGTTTGTCTAGTGTGCGGTGCTCAGAGATTTGTGGGGTCTTGGTCTGAGACTTTAGAGAAAATATGAGATGGGTTTGATTTTGTCTCAAGTCTCGGATCTTCTTTCGACACAGAACAGTCAACAGTCAATGTGTTACTGCAAACTAGCCTACATTATGACTGCAATGGGGCATTCAAGTGCTTTACTGTCTCGCACGACAGGTTTACAAAGAACAGTTTAAAACCCCCAAAGAGGACCAGGGTGCCTTCTCTGCTCTCAAACAACAATGAGACTTGGGCACCCATGAAACTGTCAGTAATTCACCGTCATTTCTTGGACCTCTGGCCAACCACAGGTTTCAGGTTTTCAAGTTCCTTGTCATATACAGACACAATCAATCACACTACCTTATTGATATCAGAGGAATTGCTTAATAAAAGTTTTCTGATTCTGGAATCAGAATGTAATATTACCAGTAATTAAATTATTGGACTCAAACTTAACACAAGTAGAATAAAAGTAGCAAAATAGTAAAAGTATTCATGCAGTAAAATAAAAAGTAAAATAATAAGCTACACAGTAGACAGCAATACAGATTTTTAAATTTGGCCTTTGTTAAAGTCACATTTGCCCGTTTTTCATGCTTCCAACACATCAACTCTTCACTTGCTGCTTAAAATATTCTCCGTGTGCATAGGACCTAGTGCCATCACTATCATCACATAATTTTGTACTGAAAGTCTCTTTATACCGGCTAATTAACTTATTATAATCTATTTTGTGTATTTCGTATAGTGTATTTAATTGTGTGATTTAAAGTTATTTCCTCCAGGATCAATAAATCCTATATGTCTAATCAAAAATCTGTATGTCTATTCAATCAATGTTATGCACTCCACCTGTCAGTAGTTTTAACATTCTGGCTGACTGGTGTTTTTACACATGATTTCGTTGGTAACCAGATTATCCTAACCAGTCAGATGCTGATCAAAAATGTATTGGTCAATAATGAAGTTATGAAGTTCTCTTTAACATACGTGTGTTATTCACCAGCAGCAGTGAGCAGTTCGGTTTATGAAGTTACTCAAGAGCAGTGTTTGTTATTGTATGATCTGCCATGGCGCATCCAGTCTACGGTTCATTGACTTGCACTTAAATCAAATAGTCCCTTCTGGTCATCCAGGCAGTTCTTGCCCATGTTGGAACAACAAAACCTGCAGATACACAGGCAATAACAAGAATGACTAACTTTAGGCCACACAAATAAAATTTACACATTTATTCCATGACTTATGTTCATTCCTAATTTAAAAACTAGTCAACTAACAAATAATTGTGCTCTACTAGTGTTGTGCTCATCTCTTGCACTTACGACATGCTTATTCTATTCTGCTACTTGTGGTTCTCCATGTTGGTGTACAAACAGTTCTGAAACGTTTAGCGACACGTTAGCGAAGAACAGATGCTGTAGTTTAATCTGAACCTGTAGTTTAATCCGCTGAACATTTTTCCATTTCTCAAATCGAACAGTCACCTGAAGATTTTAACAGTGGACTTTGCTCCTAGTAATAGGAAGGTGTACATTTTATGGTTTAGCGCTACAATGAAACTACGTTAGTAGGTGCAATTTACGTTTTTAGTAGCTTGTAAACTGCCTCTACATTCAAGTTTAAGTATAAACTAGGCTACAAGTGAACCCGCGTTCAGCTGGTGGCTCCAGTCTACTGGTCTTCCAGTTCTTCAGTCAACAGTGAAGATAATTACCAGTTAAAGAGAGGCGTAAACCTACAGGACAAATCTTTAGAAAAGAACTGGAAAACTAAACGAACTTTCTAGAGCTTGGGTGTACAGCCGAGGTCCTAGAGGGCTGATGTCCAGCACACTTTGGAAATGTTCCCTGCTTAGACATACCTGGTTCACCTCATCTGTTAACATCTGTTTAAGTGCTTGTGTTAGGAAACCTCCCAAACTGCGCTGGACTCTGGAACTCCAGAACAGAGTTGAAGACCCGGTTCTAGAGTCTTTCAACAGTCAAACACAGGTATTACACACCAACCTGTGCCTGGGTCTGTCCAGTCAGTGTTCTTAGACCTTAATAAAATAACTGCACTTTTAATCTTTTTACTGATATTCTATTTTTCTCTCTCTACTATTTATGTTTCCTAATTCATTCGCATTTTTTAAAATTTTATTCCAGTATAGCACACTGAATAACCTTTGGGTATGATAATGGACTACATAAATCAACGCAGCCTAAATTTGAGTCTGAACACGATTCTTTTCAAGAATTTAGTCGCAAGAACGCTCAGTACGCAGGAAAAAGGGATCATGGACAAAGTTCACGCTACAAAAAAGTACCCAAATTTTCAAATCCTACAACTACTGTGAAAGAGAAAGCTTAATGTGGACCAGACTTGTCATGACACATAAAAAACTGGATGAGTGGCATATATGGTATCACTCTGGAGAAGTGGCATGAAGATGTGAAATAGCAAAGTAATAATATTATTACAGTATAAAACAAGCTGCTCTTCTTTCAGCAGTCTAACTCAGTCACTACTGCCTGAATCACTCGTTCAGGATACGTCACAGACCTTCGCACCCTACAGGACTCATGAATACATCAAGTAATACAAATGTTCGAAAACATCCAAAGTCCTTCAAACCCTTGACCTGCGACACTGCTTCAGATTGCGAAAAACTGAGGAAAAATAAGACAATAAGAAATGTGTGTCTGGCTTAAGTGTAAATCTCATATAAAATTTAAAAAAATTAAAAAACTAGGTTACATCTGTGAAATACTACATGAAATACAATATTAAATATTTGTTACACAAACACAGATGGGTATTGCCCAGAGTAATTTACAAAAAAACAACTTTGAGTTTGCACTGATTCACCACTAGCTTGTAAAAAAACAAGGTCTGTGAAACTAGTAGGGAGCAGCAATCACAATAAGTAAACAGAGCCTGACTAAAAAAAACGACGGGAAATCACACGGTCCAGGGCTCTGAAAGGACTGCGTAACAAGCTACAAACTTGGAATTCCTTCCTTCAATCTTCATAACGCTTCCTCTCTTGCTTCTTTCAAACCCCAATTAAAAAAATAACTATGATGCCTCTTGATTCTGCTGTGAATTTGTTCTGTCCTGCTACTGTAATCTGTTGATGTAATCTGGACTGTAACTATTTTGTCTACTACTGACTCATGTGGTTTCTTGCTGTATGTCTCAACTGTTTGTAAAGAGACCCTGAGTTTGAGAAAGGCGCTATATGAATAAAAATTACTATTATAAACATCTATACTATAATAAGTGAAGAAAACAAAAAATAGAACACCCTGAATATTTATTTGCCTGTGTTTACCAACAGCCTGAGCTTTCTATTTTATGCCATATGCATGTTGGAAATTACAAGGAAAGTGTCTTTGTTTACTATTAGTGTGTCATTTTCCCATTTATAGACATAGTTTCAGAAAAAGCCATAATTCAGAACAGTATTTTATTGTCTCTTCCCAGTTTCTAATCGGTGCTCTGTGCAGTGAATTGGATATGAGCAAATAAGAAATGAGTACAAATGAACAATGCTGAACCGTAGTGATGCGCTCTGCTAACTCGAGAAGGCACAGGATATAGATTTGGGTGAATCAAGCAGAGCCAGAGCTCATTCTCTGGAGCCACTTCCTTGGGGGTGTGAGAAAGACAGAAAAAAAAAAAAAGGGG
>JBBPCX010118225.1:0-20357 GCA_037974365.1 Hydrocynus forskahlii
TGGATAAATGTAACGCTATTTTTCACACACTGCCTGCATTTTAACATATTTATTGCGGGCTGTAGCAGGCTGGGGTGTTTTTTGGTTGCAATGTGTTCCACTTTCCTCCTTTAAAATTTGTATTTTACTATCACTGATATTTAGAAGGTACATATATATTGTCATATTTTCACATATTTTCTGAATGGTTTTAGGATTTAGGGCGTATAAAGAGTATTACTAAGAGGCACAAAAACATCATTAACGTTGCTTTTCTTCTAAAAGAAATACACCAATATACAAAAGGAACGCTAGATGTCACTAAGCGTCCACGATTGGCGTGCATCTTCCCTAAAAAAGCGCCGTCCACTCCAGAAGAGAAGCTGAAATGCTAGCTCTTTGGCCAGAGGTCACTGAAGATCCGGCTGTTAACAGTAAGCTGAGCCCACGCACATGCGGGCAAAGAAATGCTTAGAGATGAGGGAACGGAAAAGTTTAGATATAAAATGATTCCGTTTGTAATTCCACGATGTTATGACAAAGGACTGTGCAAATTTGAGACTAAGCGAACTTCACACTTATCGGAGGATTAATCCTCCCTAAGAACTTTATATACACCCCGTCTTTGGTGCAAGTGGACGTAATCTTTACCATGCGATCTTAAATTAACATGAATAAGTAACATAAATAATTATTGGATGATGCTGTACCTGCATTTACGTCAGGCATTTATTAAACAAACATATTCGTTACACTTGGCCTGTCACTCATTTTTAGCGTTTTACTTCTTTTCTATATTACTCTATTGATACAAAAAAGACAAAATTCAGATTTAAACAATGTTTATTTTCAAGATACGTGTAAAACAACACAATTTTGGGTTTTTCACTTTAATTATCTAGTATGTAGACTTTATAAACAATTCAAATAAAATATACACCCACTCCTTTTTTCACTCATCTGCCTTGCTTCCAGTTGCTTGTAAAATATTGAAATCACTTACATTCTACAATGTATTGTTTTAATTCCATAATTAGCATTAGCAGAAGTGTTATTTTTTGTCACAGTACAGAGTTTTTTCCACCAGCAGGGGCAGCACACCTAGCATTCCCTCCCACAAAACTCACAAACACTGAATAATCAGGGCTGAAAAATACAGTTATTAAGGGGTACACAACGTTGAACCCATTATACACAGGATAAACACTTAACTCATATCAGCACATTTTAATATTCACATTACTCATTCACTGTAAAATGGCAAGTCGGCAATTACATTAAAAATTATAAGCAAATGAAAAATTACTTAATAGGCAGAAGTAACATACATTGTATGTACTAATACACATTCATTATGCCATGTGATTCAAGTTATTTTAAAGTTCGTGTCTTGTTTGTAATTACTATCAATGTAATGGAATGTTAACGTACCAGTTACAAACAATAAACAAAACATAACTTTAATTACACATCATACTGTTAGTACCTATAATGTGTGTATTTCTACCTATTAAATTACATTAAGCAACAGTTAATTACACAGGTCAACAAAAAAACTGTAATAATCAGAAACCACAACACACTTTTCTAAACCAGTTTTTCATGCTGATTTCAGATCTGCAGGCACCAATCAAGTAATCGTTTCAATATTTTCAGTGCAAAGTCAGATAGGCGCATACTGTGGCATAGATATAATGATCAGTATCAGTCAGCTACCACGGTTTCTTCAAAAACGCTTAGCATATGATTATTATATGCTAATTGTACCACTGTCATGCAATATATAACTAGCTTCATCACAAAAACTGTACGTGCTAGGGAAAAACTAAACAGATTTGAAATCAGCATGAAAAACACTACAAAACCCACATAAACTTATCTCTGATGATTTTGACCTGTTAACCTGTGTTATTTAAGTTTATAATTCTTTGCAGCATAGTAAAATTGTGTGACATCAACATGGATTCGTCACATCTTCTTTTACTGTAATAATTTAAGAGTTGATTTACATTTTTCAACGTGAGGAAAGCATTTAAAACAATGATTATACAGTAAATTTGTGACAAATATAATGGTCGCATATTCATAAAAGTAGCTTTCTAATCGATTTTTAAAAAGTTTCTTGACTAAACTTTTTTTCATTTAATCTCAGAGAACCTTTTGTTTCTCGAGAAATTGCCCTCTCTTTGACAATTACATTACGAACTAAAGTAATTAAAATTACGTACTTGTCTTAAGCACGTGTTATTTCACATTTTCACGCAGAAAAACATCAGAACGCGTGGTTTTCTTCAAACTGAACTTACATTAATTAGTAACTGGCGTGTAATTGTTACATAACAAATTAAGTCCATCATGACTCACAAGGCAATTTTATGTTACGTAAACAGGCTTATTGCCTATTTTCTGTATTTCAGATTCAAACAACATGTTGATATGCAGGCCTTGGTTGTACTTCCTACAGGGACAAATACATATATTAACATTTAGACTTAGTAATAGACTGTTTGCAACGTCTAACACTGTCACAACAAGCAAATATACTTTCAAATGTACAGCAAAGATTGACTGGCATACCCTAACTACTTTCACCTTGTATACTGTGCGTATTACCCCTTGAAAGTGGAAAGAAACATGGAGTTAGGACGTATATACACGTATACACACACATACATATACATATGTGTGTGTGTGTGTGTTTGTGTGTGTGTGTGTGTGTGTTTGTATTCGTGTATATACGTTTTAACGCCGTGTACATGCTATTTTAATATTGTTTTCTTGTTGTTTATTTGTCTTATAGCGTAACAGTGTGTATTGTGCCCTTGCTACAGTTCCGTGCGACATATTTTACAACACGTGATGAAATAGCATCTCCCTTCCATGCATTTGCAAGACTATATCCATAACGTTGAGTCAGCGTTGATAGAAGCCTTGCTCTGCTCAAGGTAGACGTCTAAGAACGCAGTGAGGAGGGGAGGGGGTTGAAGGTTGGCGGGGGAAAGAGCGGTTGGGGGTGTCGAGGGGCGCAGACACGTTTGTGTCTGTCTGAAGAGTTAACCAGACCGAGCTAGCGCGCATCAACCAGACGATACACCAACTGGATTTAGGGCAGTGAATGGGCAACAGGAGGCAAACGGGACCACAACCGGAAGACAAGGGCAATTGTGGCACGAGGACAGGAGCGAAAGTGAAGACTCACCTTTTTAAATAACCTAACACGGTTCTGTTTTTTGGGACTGTGGTACGTTTGGAGGCACGTCTGGACTTGGGAGCAGGTCCAAAAGCGAATGTCCCCAGCACGAGACCATGAGTACCTACTTTGTGAACCCGTTGTACTCCAAGTATAAAGGCAGCGAGAGGTTGGAACCAACTTACTACGACTGCAGGTTCCCCCCGAGCGTCACCCGGAGCCATGCCCTGGTTTACGGGGCCGGAGCTGCGGCCCCGGGGTTTCAGCACGCGCCCCAGGACTTGTACCATCACGGCGCGCCGGCACTGCCGACTCAGGGCTACCAGCCGAGTCCCTGCGCCTTGACGTGCCATGGCGATGCCACGGCGTTTTATGGATATGAGGCATTTCCAAGACAAACGCTTTATGGGGCTCAGCAAGAGGCGAGCGCGGCTCAGTACCCGGAGTGTAAATCTTCTCCTGGCACCAACCTGGGAGAACGACAAGGCCATCTGAATCAGAATCCCGCTCTCGTGTTCCCCTGGATGAGACCCCACGGTTAGACCAACCATCCCTTTTCTTTATTTTCCATGGTGTGAATACAAGCAGGCGCTGCATGCTTATTAGGGAAGAAACTAGACGTTCATTCAAGTAACATGTACGATTAATTGTAGTAAATGTCCAGGGGACAACCAGTAGCGATGGCCTAATCGGTCCTATAATCAAAGAGGTGGCCCCAAGCAATTTCCCTTAGGATCAATAAAATTTTCTGATTCTAAGTGAAAAGTGACTAATGGTTATTTATGTCTCGCGTTTTATTATAGTGACCGCATCTGTGTCTTAGGATCTAAATGGAAAACATATCTCAAAATAAAAGTCGACTGTGAAATCCAGATACAATTTATTGATTAGCGTTTTTCCATCATCAAAAAGCTCGTTACAAAAACCGTTGAGGCGTTAAGATAACGTGGCTAAATCCTAAAATCTCTCTACCTTTTACACCCCAATAGCTCCGGGAAGGCGTAGCGGCCGTCAGACCTACAGCCGTTACCAAACCCTGGAGCTCGAGAAGGAGTTCCTCTTCAACCCTTACCTCACGCGCAAGCGGCGCATCGAAGTGTCCCACGCCCTGAAGCTGACAGAGCGGCAGGTAAAGATTTGGTTCCAGAACCGACGCATGAAGTGGAAGAAGGAGAACAACAAGGACAAATTTCCGGGTCAGAGAGGCGAGACGGAGGTGGGGGGTGAGGAAGAGGGTGAGGGCGAGACGGAGGAAACGGGCGAGGATGGCGAGAAGCAAAGAAAGGAAGAAGAAGATGTAGAAAAAAAAGGGTCAAAAGACTGATTTTATGGCCCTTGGTTTTATGGTTATATGACTTCAAGTTGAGCCCCGTGTGTGTGTGTGAGACACAGAGAGAGAGCGATCACATTTTACGACTTTAGCTTTGCTTGGTGAGGAAGTGAAGAAATTCTAAACACACCATAAAAGCTCTTCCTCCTCACTGGAGAACATCACCACATCTAAACCCAGTTCCTGAGACCCAATTTTCCAGTCGCTCCTCTCAAAATTCAGTATTCAGGCTGCCCTCGAGGGTTTATGTAGTCCTACATTATGGGTTGAGTTTCCAGCCAGAGATTAGGCTTAGTCTTGGACTGTAATTTCCTTATCATTGGAGAATATCCGTTTTTATGACTTTAAAAGAGGTTCTAAAATGATTCTCTGAAGCAGTTACTGGTGTAGGGCCTCTATTGCAATACCTCAAACAAAGATCCAGTTTAGCTATGCATTCAGATGTTGTCACTTTTCTATATATAAAGTACCTTTGAAGAACACTTTCAAGAGTCTAGGCGTTATCACTGTCCGACACCATGATTAAAATTCAGATATTTCAATGTCAAAATTTCTAAAGATTTCGTTTTCTGGCTAAAGAGTAAGCTGAGTGGGATACTTGAATAAATTAATTGAAAATTCGTTAGTTTAATCTTTGCAAAAGTCGCCCTAATTAGGCCTAAGCGCTTCGTTTGACCCAAATAAGGGTTTCTCTGTACCAAAATCTTTCGTACTTTATAGCTGGGAATAACTGGTGTATAGGTTTATTTACGTTTTTGTAACGTGTTTTTTATTTTGTTCGTAGGTTAGATGAAGTTTTTTAAGTATTTATGTCTTTTTATAAAAGGTGTTATTACAATCACCGCCTTATAAGTTTCGCATGTGATACTACCTAAAGCGGGAACTTTGCAATATTCCTTTTTATGTCACGTTTTAGCGTTTTAGCTCTTATGTCAAATTTTGACGTCCAAAACAAAACTTTTAAAGCACTCATGATTATTTTAAAGTCTTTTCGGGCTGTTGCATCTCTTTCCGTGGGTATAAAATGCTCTTCTAAATGCACCCTCATTCATCCTCTTGGTACTTTCTCGCATAGCTACGTTCATGTATAGGTTCACGTAAGATGCGGATGGTAACGTTAAAAAACACAGGTAATTGAGCTGTTTTAGTTCCAATTGGTGGCAATTAATTTTAACACTATTTATAAAGCAAACGAACGAGAGTTTTTACGTTCAGCAACTTCAACTACCTATTGACATGCCTTTGTCGGTATTTCTATGTTTATATAACCCAATATCATTTATTTTTTCATACTGTGTTGAACAGATTGACGTTTGTGTCTAAAATTTACTCAAATTTGACAAATCGTCGGGAAAGAGATGAGTGTTTATAAATTTGACTGTGAGTGGAAATTTGTTTGGTACAATTACATTTGCATCATCAGTCACTGAAGTTGTTGTTTTTATACATTTTGTGAGACAATATTTGTGTATTTCGATCTGAAATATGAATAAAAACAAAACAACGGCAGTTTCTCCGAGTCTTAGTTTATTACAGGACGTCAAATCTCAAATAAACACAATCATTCACATATAACAGGGAACATCTAGGCTGTTCATTAATTCCAAATAATTACATACTAACACACATCACCTTCAGCTGTGCTCTTTGAACTGGGTTTTAAAAAAAGTAGCTCAGCTAGGACTTGTAGTGATGCATCCTCACAAGGAAGCGCCACCTTGTCAAAAGCAGAAAAACAATAATAATATTGTCAGTATCTTCGTCCTATATTGGAACATACTTTGTTGTACATTCCTAAAGCAATTCTTGGAACATTTCAAGTTAATTAATTCTGGAATTTCCTGCACAAAATAACATTCCATTTTACTAAAACATGACATTGTGCAAAGTTGCTGGTGGTGTAAACATGTTTACGTTGAGGCATTAATTTCAAATTAATTATTTCATAAAAGAACAGCACTACATGGATATTTCTACACACATCACAGAACATGAGAATTGTAACTCTATTCTGTGCTTCATTTCTTTCGGGTTTTCCACAGATTCTTCGTAAGTAATTCGTAAATGTATAAGTATAAAATGTAATTAAATAATACAATTCTGCTCACGACAGATAAAAGTGTAATTTTTTTAAAGTTTGAGTTTATAAAATACTCGTCTTTGTTAACTTAATATGTGTAATATGTCTTCATTTAGTTAAATTGCTTTTCCTTTTAACCAGCCTAACACGATTTCCTGAGACACGTTGGCGAGATAAGCAGAATTAAAGTCAGTGTGCCATTTTTGCACTGTGGTGGTGTTGGGAATTTCTTTAGGACGAGAAATTACTCTGAACATCTCTAAAGTGGAGGCAGGGACAATATTGACAACACTGTTCCAGAACCTACTGCAGTCTGTAAACACACAAGAGTTAAGTTAAATTACTCTTGGACATTATCTCAGAGATATTTTGCTGCATGTCAGGTTAGCATAATGACCAACCTCGATTTTTTTTATTCTTGGAGGATATTTTGTAAAGGCTCGCTGCAAGAAATGCATTAAAGCAAACACCATGTCAAAAAACAAATGTCACAAGAATTCAGCAGCTTAATTTTAATTATTTCTACCTCATTTCTGAGTAAGCAAAGGCCAGGCCTACCTGCAGTCCTGTGTCCTGCTAGAAAGGAACGGCTAGTCTTGTTGCACTTCAGCAAAATGTGTTTGTCCCCGCAGACATTCCGGATGTTTTCTGAGGAAGTGGCGATTATATTGGTGTATTTTCTACCCGTCAGACCTTTCTACAAACCACTAAACTGGCTTCAATAGCCTGTAAACTTTATTGGAGGCCCATAAACCCATTAGCGTATTTGCAAAATTCTCCATAAAAGCCTATTGGTGTAATTTAGAGGATGCGTTTTATTCTCGCGCCCTTTAAGGTTTAGTTAGAGCAAACCTGAAATTCTAAAATATATGTAAAGGCGATTGGACTGCCATAATTATGTCGTGAGCCCTATACACATCACCGCTTTGAAGAAAAAAAAAATCAAACATTTCTCACGTCAAAGAAGGTTACAGTGGCTAGATAGAGAACATCCAACCTACAGGATAAAACAAAAAAGCAACTTTCCAAATTAATCTGTTGACCTGCCCATTATTGGTGGAAAGAGGATAGGTTGGTATGAACATAGCTTTGTACCTTAATTATTTATTTTTAATAATGATGTGATGATAAACGAACGGAGATGTTTCTGAGCCTTAAATTTACATTTTTAGAATTTACAAATTTGTAAATAAATGTATACATTCATTTTAACCAAGTAAAGTATTTCAAATAATAATAATAATAATAATAATAATTTAAAAAAATAATAATAATACCAATAATAATGATAATAATAACAACAATAAAACAACAACAATAATAATAATAATAATACTGCATAGTAGCTGTCAACAAATATTTTATTTCTTATGTTCTTTTACAATCAAGTATATTTATCATATCTACAAATGTACATTTTCACTTTATTTAATATCATGAAGTATCCTTTACTGTTTTTTTACTGTTCTTCTACTGTTTTTTCTCAGTATTACTTTTTAGCCTTTCAACGATGAATGAACTCAGTAGGGTCAGATATTTTTTTTTTGCTTTTGGGGTTTAAAAGCTTCCTGAAACCTAATTTCATTGTAAAAATTACGTGAGTGGTTTCATCAGTACTTGTTCTACCAGGACTTGACCATCTTTACGTTGACTTCGGTAGGATCAGGCCTGTCCTGGAGATGAGTGGCCCAAAGGCCATGGTCCAGAAATAAAGACTGCTGAGATAATGATTGCGTGGTTTCGGGACAAACAGGGCTTTGTGAGAGGTGGCTGGAATGTGAAAATCTCGAGGGCGATCTAAGAGCGCTTCCTACATTGAAAAACATGAGTCGAGGTTGGAAAGGGTGGGGGGAACACATTCCTGGTTGTTTGGTGAGAAATTTACAGCTGAGCAATAAAAGTTTACGACCACGCTGTGCCTGGGATTGGCCGCGGCTAGTCACGTGACTGGTTCTCCATGAACATGAACTTTATACTGTTGTCTTTGGTCATATTCGCTCTCCATCTCCTCCAGACGGGTAGGAGATGGAGAGCGCCGAAAGGGCCTTCCATCGAAACCTGATCGTGAAGAAAGAGGAGAAGAAAAACCTACTCAGCCTCGGGTGTCGGTTGCCTCTTTCCCTCTCTTCCTTTCTTCTGCTCCCTCACTTCGTCTCGCACGGAGGATTAGACTGAGCAAACTGAGAGCAAACTGGTGTCCGACGCTGGGCTCTTGAGAGAAACAGAACTCAAGCATCACTTGGAGAGTCTGCTGAAGTTCCTTTACCTCATGTGATTTGGAAGTCCTTGAAGATTACTAGCTACTGTGGGTCGCGCCGGTGGCTTGAGAAAACAGGTAAGAAAGCGGTTATATACCTTTGCTGTTGCTTCACGTGGTTCAAGATGTAGAATATTTAATGCATCTGAGAAGACAGAGGATCTTTACTTTTGTTTGTACGTTTTCCTGAAATGTTATCACCATGGTGGAAAATAAGGTAAACACTTGTCTTGCGTTTAGCTTCTGTTTCGAGTGTTTGGCTAATGTTTGTTACATTTGCTGCCTGAATTGGTGGTTCATGGATACTGGAGGCCAGTGAGTTTTTAAAGACCATGAATTTGTTTGAAATCAGAGATTCAGACAGACTTCAGTCGTAACAGGTGAAAACAGAGAAATCGGCTGAAATTATTTGACAATAACGCTACAATATAGCCCAAATCTATAACATATATATATATATATATATATATATATATATATATATATCTGTCTATAGCACTCGAAAACTGCTCACGTTTTATGCCCATTAGTTTTATTATATACTCATGATACTCATTACATATTTGTGGGTAATATTGTGTATATAAATATATATTAAAATATGCCAATCATCACATATAGTGTGATTAGCATATTTTATTTATTTGTCGATCACAGCACAATAAAATGTAGCTCCGTGTGTGTAACTTCATTCTTACATCTAAAAGTCTGATGTCTCTTGAGAATGCAAGACTGTCATTGATTCCTATGGGGGTGTGTATGTAAGGAAGGACAGCTTATGTCACAGTCATTCAAATACAAACCCAAAACCAAATCTGTGCTTATTCCAAAAGTGATTACATGACAACAACAACAACAACATCAATAATAATAACAATAACAACAACAACAACAATAATAATAATAACAACAACAATAATAATAACAATAATAATAATAATTCAGATGTCTTTTGCTAGCTGTTCGTTCTCCGACCACCAGCTGACACTGAAGGGTTAAAGTCACTGATTTGCAAATATTGTGGAGGTCGATGCCGCCATCTAGCGCCCAATAATAATGACACTCCTCACTTATCTCGTGCTTCTTCGCGTTAACAAGCAATTAATTCGTGTTTAACTCAGAGACGCTGTTTGTAAATCAATTGCTCGTCTTTTGTGTATTCGAATGTACTATCCATGCTACCTTGTGCCAAACGTTGCTATTTTGCAAAGCAGTTGCTTTTGTAAACATTGTTTGTTATTGATTGTTATTACTGTATATATTACTACTATGACTATGCTACTATTACCACTGAACAACAACAACAGCGAGAACAACAACAAAGCAATACTACTACTAATAATAGTTTCAGGCTCTTATAAATATGTATAATTTAATAGCCTAAAACGTACAAACAGTATAAAGGTTGTGTAACTTGTTTAACTTCACCCTTCAAGCCTTAAGCCATGTTATATTTATGATGTGGTTATGACAGGAATGTACAGCCCAAATTACGTGAAATATCTTTATTTCCAGAACTGAATATAGATTTGGGAGCTCTGGCTTCAAATTGCGTTTATGATGCATGGTGGTAAGTTTAAAGCTCTGGATTGTATGCACATTTGTTCGTCTGTGGGTTTATCCATTACGTGCAACATTCGTCCTGGAAAACACAATAAGTCAAAGATGGCAATTTCCACTGGAGCTTCAGCCAAGAGATCTGTAGAGGCCCACAAACGTCGTTGGAGTCAAAGAAGGGAAGACTTTTGGTGCCGAGAAAATGTCCGCGTTAAACGCTATTTGAATTGCGTAATAAGGTCGAAATTTCTCATTTTCGACACTTTACCTAAAGTGTTAAACAAGAAGTTAACCTAAAACGAACCTACAAATCTGCCCAACATGCTGTACTACCGCCTCCTTTAGGTTAATCTGAATGTCCAATCAGTGTTCAGTGTCTAATTTGTCTGGATCAAATATTTGCTCCGACAACATGAATTTAACATTTTGAATTTTTCAGATTGTACGTTTATAGTTAATTTCAGTGTACATAAAAATCTAAGACAAGACATAAAGATCTCCAACAAATTAAACAGCACAACAAGCACATTTATTTATAAAAGCAGTCAACACGAACACGTGTTTTAGCCTAATTAGTTTCGAGGGGTAATTGAAAAATAAAATCTTGCCTCCATGACATAATGTAGGCTGAGGAAGCAAACGTAGACCAACTGTGTCTATTTTACAGCCCCCAAAAGGTCGCTAGCGGAAGTGTCCTGAGTCTTGGAAACATCAGCGACACCTCATAATGATCTATAACTGTGAGAGAAACGCAAGAGAAACATTAGGTTCCACCAGATACGCACAAGAAAGATAAAGAACAAGAAGCGGCTGTAAAAACAATCGTGCTCTTTCTCGTGAAATTTCCAACAAATTTCATAATTATTAAAAAATAAATGTATTCTGTGCCACCAGTGTTTACATTTATCCATTTAAAGGTTTGGGGTTGCGCAGACGTGGTGACTATTTCCGTTCCAGCAAGTTTGATAGATCGACCGTTTTCTGAAATTAATATGACCACAATTATCCCGAAATATAGAAATCCCCTAACAAACACGTCTGTCTTTTTGTATAATACAAATTTTAGGCAAACTTACTTCTTTGGACCGGATATTGTTTTTATTATCATAGTTATCATTATCATTATTATCATTATTATCATTATTATTATTATTATTATTGTTGTTGTTGTTGTTGTCGTTGTCGTTGTTGTGATTATTATATGTTATTATTTTTATGGTACTGTTGGTGGTATTTTTGATGGTCTTGTTGCTTATTATCGATGGTATTGTTGATGGTATTGTTGGATGTATTTTTGACGGTATACTTATAGAATTTTTGGTGGTGTTTGATGATATTGTTGGTTGTATTATTGGTGTTTTAATTATATGATTGGTGGTATTTTTGTGTTATTGTTGTTGGTATTATTGATGGTATTGTTGTTGGTAGTGCTGGTTTGATTTTTTAGGCTCCGAGTTTTCTGCCTCGGCCAGCTGCCAAAAGAGACATCTCCCAGAAACGTGTTGTGGCTCGGCTCTCATTGCCCTCCCCGGAACGATGCAATAAAACACTTTACTGCGCGCTTCTACTTCACAACCTCAAGAGCCGTGTACTTTCCTCTTAGTTTTCGAAGTTGTTCGCTACCTTTCGCCTCGCTTCATCATAAACTGTGTAAAAGATGAGTGCACCGCGACTCACGTGGCCTAAATTAAGAGTAATAGGCCTGCAAACCTGCTCCGAGCTCCAGATCAAAGTCTCGAATGAAGACTAAATGAATAGCAGTGGCTTCCCGTTCTCTCCACACCTGAAACATATTTAGACGCGTTAAACGCTATTTGTGTCTAAAAACTTTTATTGTTCAGAAACTGATAAAACTTAATTCATTTCTTACCACAGATTCTGGCTTGTTTTATTAAGTGATACAACTTCTCAAAGTGAATAAATTTCTGTTGTGTTTGTTGTTTGACCGTAAGGCCTCGAGGCAACTGAACACCATTAGATTATGAAGTATTCATTATTTTTTATTTAACACAATACTTTTTTCTATATGGAAGCCCTTGTTACTCGCGCTGCTGGTGAAAGCGCTTTTGCTGGAAGTTGACATTTGTCTGGTTTTATGACTCAGGCGTTAAGGCATTCTTTCGCAGTAAAACTGCCATAAACCACCCCCCACACGCACACACACACACTCACTTTTACATTTCCTTGGGCACAAAAGGACAAAGCACACAGCAGAGCATGTCAATAGTTTTCAGTTTCAGAAATCATCTATGTGGACGCTAAAGGTATCTAAAACTGGTTAAAAATACGCAATTAAGTTTTTCTCATAAGAAAAAAATGATCAAATCAGTAGTATATGGATGAGACTTGGACGTTGCCTCTTGTTGTACTTTTATATATAGAGGTTGACATGTCTTTTCATATTGCTTCAATATTGCTTTCGTTGCCTTATTTTAATTGTTCTTAAATCCTACTTTGGTTAGTGAACTACTTTACCTTTTTCAAGCAAGTTGTAAGACCTCTGTGAATGATTATGTACTGCAGAAATAAACTTGCCCTACCTATTTAGTGACATGCAAACAAAGAACCGTGACATTTTTCTAAACAAGATATGGATCTTTTTAAATCAGCTTTGCGCAAACGTTATTATATTATACTTTACTATAGATTTCTACACCACAAAGATAACCATAGGAATTTTAAGAAAACAGTGTTTACTTAAAAATTGAAAAACTGACAAAAACTGAATTTATTGATTCTACTTTCAAAATCTGGAAAAAAAATGTGGATTGCTCTTTCTTTTATTTTTTAGTTTGCATTCTTTGGTCCCGATACACGAACTCTGAGAAGCAGGTATGTGTACTTTAATTACAAACACAGCAAAAAGGAAAACGCCTGTAATTTAATTTCTTTTTTATGTTGTTATATTTTATTAAATGTGTGTGTCATCATTGTGGGAACGTTTACGCACCTTTGGTGTGCTCTATGACCGTTTCGGTGTATTATTTATCATTATGAGGCAGCTCTGTGTGCTTACGTCGTCTCATAAAGCACATGTTTAGTCTGACCGCTCAAATAAAACAAATTCTGTCGAGAATGTCAGTTTTGTAGAATTTCAGCGTCTTTGTGAACACTTTCCAATATTTGAATATTTCCCAGGCAAGTATTGGCAATATACCCATTGCGTGTGTGTGAGAGAGATGTAAGCGAGAGTGTAAGTATTTAGATTACTTTGTATGTGAATATATACATGTTCCCTTGAAACTCAATGAGGGATGTGGGTACTAAACTGTTTCCTGGGCAAAAAATGAAAAAAAAATCATCTTTTTTTTACTTTCTTTCGCGTTCATGCCTTTCATTGGCCAGAACGTGGTCAGCTGACACTGTCATCTTTGTCCAGCTTAGAACGAGGCTTTGGAAACACTCGGTGCTGCGTACATGGTGTCTTTATTGGCGCCCAGGAATAAATGACATAGAATCATTCAGCGGTTATAACAAACATTTCTGACAAGAGATAAGACGAGAGGGAGGGAGCGAAACAGAGAGAGAGGGAGAGAGAGAGGGATCAGAGAACGTAAGGGAGGGAGGGAAAAAGTGGGAGCGCTGTTTACGGGGAGAGAGGGACGGCATGAATTCCTATTTCACGAACCCTTCGCTCTCGTGCCATTTGACCGGCAGTCAGGAGGTTCTACCCAACGTGGCCCTAAACTCGACAACGTATGACCCCGTCCGACACTTCTCGTCCTACGGCGCCGCCGTGGCCCAGAACCGGATATACTCCACGCCATTCTATTCGCCCCAGGACAACGTTGTGTTCGGGTCCGGGCGCGCGCCCTACGACTACGGGTCCAACGTGTTTTACCAGGACAAGGACGTCCTCCCGAGTTGCAGACAAAGCCTGGGACAGGGAGCCCAGGGGTCCCTGGCGCAAGACTACGCATCAGAACAAGGCAGGGGCGCATCCCAGGAAGCCAAAAGTGCCGTCCAGATTTATCCGTGGATGCAGCGGATGAACTCACACAGCGGTGAGTATATTTAAGCGCGAGAGATCAATTTTGGAGTGGGGCTGGGTTTTTATACGACTCGAAACCCACGTTTTATCACCCCATAAAGCACTGGAGGAGCTCCTCGTCGCCCGGCAATAAATGCCTTTTATCTCTTGGGGAAATCCCTTTTGGCCGCCGTGTTCAGCAAAAAAGAAACCCATTCAAAACAAAGCTCAACTTCTAGAGGCTTTTGTATGGCTTTATGGGAGCATGGACCGCATATGTCTTGTTTATAAACAAGAACATTGACTGGTAAAACACGGATGTATAAACTGAACGCACACTAGTTGAAATAAACAAGTGGTGTTAGTCGGAACGGGATCCACACGAAACTGGAAAATGCGCTTTGTTTTCACTTCAGAGGTATTTTAGCTTAAAACAGCGATTCTCCTGATATGTCCTCTTTTCTCCAAGGGGGTTTAACTATGGGTCTGACAAGGCTATATAAGCTGAATTTACTCTAGCATGAACAAACAAGTTTTGTTAGGTGGAATAGGATTGTTATGATACTGGGAAATGCTTCGTTTTAAGCTTTTTTTTTTTAGTTGGCGGTTTTTGTAGTTTAAATAAGTGATTTTCTTGATATATTCTCTTATTCTCCATAGGGGTCGACAAGGGGTCTGACAAAATAGTATGAACCTAATCTAGTCTAATTTAGATAAGCAAATGTTAGTTGAAAATAGGATATGTATGACACTAAAATGTTTAGTTTCAAGCTATTTAAATTTAAAATCTGTGTTTTTGTCTAGTTTTAAACAGTGACTAATACTCTTTTTTTTCACAGGAGTCAGCTAAGCCTATTAGAATCTATTCTAGTACAGACAATCAAGTGTTGTTAGTTAGAATGGGATATGTATGAAACAATGCTCAGTTTTAGGCATTTAAATTTTAAGTCTAAAATATTTTTAGCTTAAAATAGTGGGTTTCCTGATGTATCCTTTTATTACACACAGCGGTCGAATAAGGGTCTGACAAGGCTATAGAAACCGAATCAAGTTTAGATAACAAGTATTGTTAGTTGGAACATTATGCTAGAGTGCTTAGTTTTATGCAGTTTTAATGTTAAACCTGTGGTATTTTTTAGCTCGAAACAGAAATTGCCTGAATATACCCTTTATTTTTCCACAGGTGTCGATAAATGGGTCTGGCAAGGCTGGTTAAACTGAAACTGCATGAAGAAATCTTGTTAGTTGGAATATTATACATAGGACACTGGAATATGCAAGGTTTTCAGCATTTTTAAATCTGCGGCATTTTTTACTTGAAACAGCTATTCTCATGATATATCCTCGTTCTTTCTCCTCAGGGGTCGGCTATGGGTCTGACAGGCGGAGGGGTCGTCAGATTTATTCCCGCTACCAAACACTAGAACTGGAGAAGGAGTTTCATTTCAACCGCTACTTAACGAGACGCCGGCGGATCGAAATCGCCAACGCGCTGTGCCTTACGGAACGTCAGATCAAAATTTGGTTTCAGAACCGCCGGATGAAATGGAAGAAGGAGAGCAACCTCACCTCCACCCTGAACGACAATGTCCCGTTGGTGGGGAGCCAGGAAGCGGTCAAAGAGGACGCAGAAGAGGCAAGAAATGAAAAGAAGGAATAGGGCAAGAACTAAAACGTCGAATCTTTATTGTATCGAACCGCTGTACGATAAACTACCTATGGAAAACTACCTATTAGTGTGGAACAATGCTTTCAAGCCAAAACTGCCCTCAATGAGACAAACTCATCTGAGGTCTGACTTTTCCACGTTTCCTTGTGTTTAAGAGCAAAACACTCCATTCCATATTTAATTCCTCAAACTTAGACTACGTGTTAAAATTCTCGAACTTTTACCCAACAGTGGCCAAGGTGGCTAAGGACATTTCCACCATGAATGTATGTTGCATACCACGATTATGAATGCCAACTCCAGTGTTGAAAAAACTATAAATATAAAAACAAAACAAAAAAAAACTGTTATACTGTTTGGATAAACTACACCATGTCTACTGGCTAGGACCTTTTTCAGCGTACTGTGTCGATTCTGAGCATTGCAGAGTTTTAATCTCGTGTTGTTTTTGTCCATTTATATTGTTTTTGTCATCGTTTCGTTGTATGAAGCATTAAAAGTATGCAAAAATATTTGAATTGTGAGCTTGTCTGACGTGTCACTTAGCCTCATTCCTAGCATATGTGTAAATGCCTCCGCTTTTAGGGCTAACAGATCTTAGGTCTAACAAGTGAAAACGTGAGCACGTTACTCATGCAAAGACATGAAAACAATGTATCGGATGCAGGTTAAGTCATAATAAAATAATAAAATGGCTGCTACTACAATGCAGGCTACGTAAACAACGTTTCTTCAGGCTAAACATCAGAACATGTAAGAATCTCCACCAAATTTCACGTTAACCAATCAAGAACCCACTCTTACCCACTCTGACAGAGTTTAAAATGACACTAAATTGTAACTTAATTAAGTGAAGTACTCTCCAAGAGAGCTCAGCTCAAGACATCTCGAAAATTTTCTTTTCCACAAATATTTATAGGCTGTTATTATGTTTCATTCATCCAGCAGAAACATCCACACTCATTGAGTTCTAAATCAGCCTGCAAAAAGTTTGGGCAATTATTTATTACTGAACACCACAAGGACAAAACAACAACATTCAAAATACAATAAGTGAACTTGAAGTAAAAGAATCTACCTTATTATTTGTCCCTTCAAAAAATTAAAACAGTTGCAGAATATGGGCCGATTTTGTCGGGGGCAAGATTACAATTAGCCCACCGCATTCAACAATCGTTCAAAATTTCAAGCTTCATCTAAAAAAACAAATAAATTGCTTTGTACACGTCAGCTTAATTGATGTAATAGTTTATTTATTGCTACAGATCTAAGTTTTCCGAATTTATCTAATAAACTGAAAACACTGAGTTAATAAAACTCGAGATTAAAGATTTTTATTTGCCATTTGCGCATAAGACCAACAGTTCATGCACACTGGAATTCTTGTGCAGAGCTCTCTCAGTCAAGTCACAATTTTGAGAAGTAAAAAATCAAAATTACAAGAAATAAAGCAGTGAATAGAAAAGCCAGAAAGATGTAAACAGGTGAGTCAGTAAAAGTAAGTAAGCTTTTCCTTAATTCATATTTTCCCCTGAAAATGAATACATGCTCAGACATGGCTAATAATGTTAATAATGTTAGCAACTTTTCTTATCTAGTAGTATAAAAATGTGCCGAACAGGCAAATCTTAGACGATCAAACTGTAACACTTGAGGTTCTTTTAATCTAAAAATTGTTTCTGGACTACCTTGATACTTTGAGTCAACTTAACTTTTAGGAAGTCTGCATAAGAAATCTCTGTTTCGTGTTACGTTCGCTTATGAGTTGGATTTTAGTAAACTAAACATTTTGAATGCAACTTTTTAAAGTTGAAGCACCATATTTGTTCACAGTGCAGAACAGTACAGTGCAGTTACTGGGCACTTTATCGGTAAAGTGTTGCAGTAGAAAGCACGCACGTTTTAACATTAATAAGACCATTTCTATTTGAATGTTCTAGAAGCTCCTCTCGTTTCACAAGAAGACAAATTACACTTTTGTAAACCCAGTGGTTCTGAATCTTTTGTCTTGTTCATTCTTTGCTTTTTTGTAAATTCTTAATAATGGCTGGTTCCGCGTGCAGGCACAACGAATTGCCGTTTCGTCGCTGCACTGGCATCGCTTGTCCTGTGCGGTCTTTAGCAGCAGATGACGCTATTGGCCTTCAGTCCTGCCTCCTGTTGCCCCTCCTGCGTCAACGTTACAAACTTATCTAATGTTATGCCCACCTCCATCAATAACTTGCTGGTACGGTCTAACCAAATTTATGACTGGACGGCGTACGCACGTGATTACCTTGAAACAATCCATATTTGGGCAACAGAAAAGTGGGAAAAGAGAGAAAGAGAGAGAGGGAGGGAGAGAGGTGGGGGGCATTCGCCTATAAATCGTGGTCGTTTTAGCGTATAAAGCCCCCAAGAAGTTCAAAAGAGCTACAAATCAAAGCCATTTACAATTTAAAAAAAAATATTCCAGCCGCTGACAAACTTCACGCGCCGCGTAAATGTTTCTTTTCTGCGCCGCGTCGCTCGTGAGCTGATGACTTCTTACGTTTCCGGTTCGTGGTTGAACAAATCAAGCCATGAAGCTTCGACCCTCGCCTCCGCGCCCGGGTTGCACGTTCAGTCCCACTGTGGGTTCGGCCCGCTCGAGCGTCGCTGGGGCCGGTCTGCGTGGTCCACGAGTTGCGAGGGCGGCATCCGGGGGAGCCCTGTCGCGGATCCCCCCGTCGAGCCTCCCAAAGCACAAAACCTGAGCACCCTAAACCTTCTCGAAGGTGGGAAAGACTGGGTGGGAACGAAAAGCGTCGTGGAAAGTGAGGTGGGAGCGTCCCGGTCAGTCCAGGCCCGTGAAGCCCATCCGGCACCGCCGAGCGTGCAACAGCCTCCGATTTACCCCTGGATGACTAAACTCCACATGAGCCACGGTAAAGTTGTTGCTGCACTTGTGCTGAAGAGTGTTTACCTTCCCCACTTCCACCCGCTCCATGTGTTCGTCGTCGCCTATTTTCCCTTCAACCCTTCAACCCCATCCATTGTTTTTCTTTTTCTTTTTTTCTCCCCCCTTCAGTTTTATAGACCGCGTTCGGAAATAATAAAACTGGCAGTCGTAAATTTTATGACAAAGGCTTCAATTGCTCGTAAAGCTGTCCGCTTACAACGAAGAGAAGATCCCGGGCCAAAATATATGACGCCACAATTGGATAAGAGAAACAAACTGGCACCGAAAAACAACAATGTATATTTTTAAGGTTAAACAATACGTTTAAAAAACATAAAATTTGGAAATAACTGGCAGAAAATTATGAAAAACATCTGGCACTTAAGTCCATGAACAGAAGCAATGTAGAGACCAGAGAAAAACAATACCAAAATCTATTTAAAAAAAACAGAATTGCTGTCATTTAATTTTTAGACCCTCCAGTGTCCACGCCTTTCCCCCACCCATTAAACCATTTCACAACGTGTTTTCTCTTTGATAAACGTTACAAGTTTCGACATAGATGTTTAATATTATAAAGTATTAAAGTGATCTACAGAATCTGTGCTCTGTTTTGATTTCCATTTTAAATTAAAAGCATCCAGAGAGTATTCCTAGTTTTGTGAAGACACGTTGCATGGCACTCATGAGGCTGTACATGGCCTGTTTTTCTTGTTTTATTTCTTTTTTTAACCAGTTAAGGATTTGTCTTTATCTCGTTTTGGTGCCACTCCAGAATCGGATGGGAAACGTCCGAGGACGAGTTACACCCGATACCAAACCCTGGAACTGGAGAAAGAGTTCCATTTCAACCGCTATCTCACGCGTCGAAGGCGTCTCGAGATCGCCCACGCACTGTGTCTGAACGAACGACAGATCAAAATCTGGTTTCAGAATCGCCGCATGAAGTGGAAGAAGGACTCCAAGCTCAAAGCTAAACAGCAATTCTAAGTCTCTTCCAGTGACGTCCAATGTGGTTATGTGGGTTTGTTTTGTTTGTTGGTTTGTTTGTTTTCTGTGTTTGAATTGTGAATCACTGAGGTGTAACTATTCCATTAATGTAACAATGTACAATAACAATGTACATATGTAAAAAATGCATTTTACAACAAATTCTTCGAAGTGCACTGGATCTGAAATGAAACCAATGGAAGGTTGGCGTGTTTGGTTGAAGTTTCTCAGTCTCTGGTCAGTAAGTATTTGTTACCTGATGAGTCTTCAGTAACCGTTGCAAGACACTTCAGAGCTAAAGAATTGCAAACAGACCCTGTATTTTTGTTTTTGGTCGAAATATTGTTGAAATTAAACGTGTCTCACTTTGAGATCGACAAATTAATATACTCCGCGGAAATATTATATATATATA
>JBBPCX010118232.1:0-20356 GCA_037974365.1 Hydrocynus forskahlii
TTATATAGGACTGTTATTGAGGTAGCGGTGATGTCCCTGCTGAAGGCAAGTGAGGCTGTTGTTGTGAAGTAGAGCGCTTAATTCTGCATTCTCAGTGGATTTGATAATTCCATTAATTTTAACTCTAACATGCTATACCTACCTCTATGTCCTGGATGAACCCACAGAGATATAACAGACAATCTAAATGAGTCTAAACGAGCACAATAGCTAAATTACAGACATGCCCACTGTGCAGTGTTCATGCTGCATCAAGTCCAAATAGTTGTTTCGTCACTCAGTGCTCTATTTTTGCTTTTAACAACATAAGTATCAGGCTTAACATATTTTATATAGTCTTTTAGAGTATATGCCGGACAGCATGGTGGTGCAGGGGTCAGCGCTGTTGCCTCACAGCAAGAAGGTCCTGGGTTCGACTCCTGGGTTGGGTGTACCCCGCCTTTGCCCATTGCAGCTGGGATAGGCTCCAGCCCCCCCCCGACCCTGAGTGCGGGACAAAGGGGTAGAAAATGGATGGATGGAGTATATGCCTTAAATTCTATGGGCCCACGGGTAGACCCACACTTAAGATTCTCACTTTAGTACTTACAAAACCTTACAGATCCATTTCGTAGTGGTTACTGAATAACAGTATATAATAGTACTCATTAATAAGTCTTATCTTAATAATAAATCTTGGGCTAACTTAGCCTTGTTGCCTTTAAATCATGATCTCTACAGTAGATACCTCTTTGTCCTGGAAATCATGGAACATTATTTGTATTTACATGCCAGCTTTGTGCATTGACGTGTTTATGCTTAATTGTTCTGTTTCTCTCTCATCTTAGTTTTGGTTTCACAGAGAAAGGATCTGGTAAGAGCACTCACCAGGCCATAGGTGTCTATGGTAATGGCTTCAAGTCAGGTTCGATGCGTTTGGGTCGCGATGCTCTGATCTTCACAAAGAATGGAGGATGTCAGAGTGTGGGCATGCTCTCTCAGACCTTCCTCCAGGCCATCAAAGCTCAGGCTGTCATAGTACCCATCGCACCCTTCAACCAACAGACCAATATCCTTTACGATTTCTTCATTTTAAATCTGTTTCCTCACCAAACAACAATCAGAGGCTTCTACAGCATGTGGTGGATGAAGTAAACTAAGTCAAGTAAAAGTGAGTCTAAGTGAAAGTAATTTGATTTAGTATTGCTCAGTTAAAAGGATGTATTGCATCCATGAATCAGAAGTTTAAAGTTAAAAAAAGTTTGCTCTGAAATGTGATTATTAACCATTTTTATTGAAAAATTTACACCTGAATCTGTTGTTAGAAATAAACAAAACAAATTAGGTTAAAATACATAGAATGCATTTCTAGGGTTAGGTATTAAAAAGTAGTACCTTAATGGCACTGACTGACCTACTTAAAAAAAAAAATTCTTTGTCATTTAGTACTGGATATCAGGAGCAGTTCTAAATAGTCAGACTAAGCATAAGCCTGTTTCAAAATCTAAATATTTGTCATTTATTATTTAGATGTGCATGCAGGTCTGGGTATATCTATACCAATACCTGAATTTCAGTACTATTTCTGGAACCATACTTTCTTCAATTTCATTGTTTTATTTACCGAAACTGAAAGTGGGCATGGTTTAAATGAAGCATGAGTGAGGTGAAGTTTTATATTTACTGACTGTGATGGATTTCAGACGCACCAAGAAGCGGTAGGGTTAATAATATGGTTACAGAATATAACCATATTCTTGGTTAGTCAGTACATTTAAAACTTTCTATCACTTCACACTCAGGTCTTGTTTAAACCATGCCCACTTTCAGTTTCGGTACATAAAAAGATGAAATCGAGGAAAGTATGGTTCGGGAAATAGTACTGAAATTCAGGTATCAATACAGATATACCCAGCCGTATACGCCACTTCGAATTATTGCAGAATGAAAGTCTAAATAATCAAGTAAAGTACAAATACTTAAGAATAGTACAAAGGTAATACTCCTATCACTGACCCCGAGAGTGTGCATATATATGTCTAAGCACTTCTTGTCATTAATCCTTAATTGCTGCTCTCCCACAGTCTTTGGTGATAACGGAGGATTCAGAGGCGAGTCTGAGAGCAATACTCACTCACTCGATCTTTAAGTCTGTGTTAGAGCTACAGGATCAGCTGGACTCAATCCCGGGCAAGAAGGGCACCAAGATCCTCCTCTGGAACATACGCAGGTATTTGGTGAACCAGCTGCATGGCCTTATGACCTCCTAGCTTGTAGGAGTGTTTCTTATCAGGTTTTTATTTTGGCCCGCCATCCAATCTGAGTACTGTAATGTAGAGTAATGTAACTGATCTTTGTGTTTGGTTAGATAATACAGCCGTACAGTCAAGAGACAGTATGCCATGCTGCCACATAACGCCACAGTAAATTACCTCATTTTAGTCTGTGGATAGTGTGACCCTCTAGGCTGATGTGCTGCAGTTTCCATTTTTTTTATAATAATTTTATTGTTTTTAATATTGTGTATAAGACATATTTTATTGAAGGATCTGATTATTTGGTTGCCTGTTCAAGATGCTACAGCAAAACCACTTAATTCACTTGCATATAGAATATGCTACAGTTTCTAACCTGTGTACAGCTGTCTGCTCCTTTCTCCTGGAATTGGGGCCAACGGTAATGCTGTGTGCCACACAGCCAAAACAGATTGTTGATAGTGTTACTTTCACTTTTACACCAGTTGCGACTTTCCACTGAAAAATGTTGAGTGTACGTAGTTCTGGTGTCAGGCCGCTCGTAAAAAGTGCCAGAAAATAACTTAGACTGCTTGCTAATGTCTGATTTTAGCAACTTAACTGCATAAACAGAGCACAAACAAAATTTATAATGGATCAAATGTGGATTAGTCTACATATAGCTGATACTTGTCTCATTAAAACATGCCTGGATCAGCTCCAGTTGGGACATCCATGCCTGTCTGTGTTTGCTGGGAGTTTTATATATAAAAAAAATGTACATCACATCTTGTTGTTTATAAAAATGTACATTATCTTGTTGTTTATAGACCATACATATGCATCACTCACGGAATGCCATTGCAATTTCCATTGAATCTTAAAATGTGTAAAAATGTGATACAAGAAACCCTTGGAGGCCAGAGAGGATATTACTGACTGAAACATTGCTCAAAGTTGCATTTGCATTTGTTCAAAATTGCATTAGACATATATCATATATTAAATTCAGCAAATAAGCGGAAAAAAGATCTTTTTTACCTACACAGAACATGTGTGATTTGATCAGTGTTGACCAAACTTTTGCATACAACCTTTTGCATAGAATTAAAAATTTGATTATCAACTGGCACATGAAAAATAACATGTCAACCTAGATGCTTTTACAATATTAGATTACTGTGGTGCATTGAAGCATGTTGGATGAATTGTTGCTAAAATCAGATTTTTGCGCTTATGAGAATACTTTGTACATGACAAGAAGAACTATGGCCATCCACAGGTCACTCTACAGAGTCTAGGATAACATGTAGTGTCATTAATTGCATGTTACTGATTTGCATGATTTGAATATTCATGTGTACTGCCAGCTGTGGTTTCATGCACAAACAATGGAGCCATGGTTTGCTTTAACATGAATCTGTGGTCATTTGCTGTTAGTTACACCAGTGTGTGTCATGCCTGTGTTATCATGTAGCAGGTAGAACAGCTCCTTTGTCCACCAACAGGCCCTAAAGACCACCCCTAGACTATATGGCATAGTCATGAATCTTTAAAACGTCACTGCTTGATAGGAAAGACATAACATTTTTGCCTAAATGAACAGGTGTGACAGTGTTCCCTCCTCACTGACAGGAACAAAGATGGAAAGCCTGAGTTTGACTTTGACACAGACGGGGATGACATTCGCCTGCCAGAGATCCGCTCTGAGGAGATGGAGGGAAAGGGCAAGAAAAGTTATTTTGGTCTTCGCAGAACGGACCACATTGTTCCAGAGATGGACTATTCTCTCAGAGTGAGTGAAGGAAGCCAGGGGACTGGGAGGGGAGGGATAACATGGTTGAGATAAAGAGAGGAATCAAACAGAAGGGTCAGATGTTATAAAATACAAAAGTTTTGTTCATGTCTGATACTCTCTCTCTCTTTCCCTGTCTCTCTCAGTCATATCTCAGCATTCTGTATTTGAAACCCAGGATCCAGATCATCCTCAGGCAGAAGAAAGTTCAGACCAAACTCGTTGCTAAAAGTCTGTCCATGATTGAGAATGATGTTTACAAGCCACAGTTCATTGTATCCTTTTACACACCTGTCATTTAAATTTGGCGGATTTTTTTCAGTAGTCTGTTCTACATAAAGAGCAGAGGTTCAACTTGTCTGTGTTAGAAAATAACTTCTATTTCTGGGGACTGGTGTAGTCGGTCACTTTGTCATAATGACCATTTACCAAGAAAGTGTTTTATTTTCAGTCACCAAATATACACCTCTGGCTAGTAAGAGGTAATTCTGAAGACATTTCTTTATGTACGGTTATGCTGCAAAATCACACTATTTTCCAGGATTCCACCAAGGTCGGAGCACTGCAGGATGTTTCTCAGTAACATTTGGAGATACTCCCAAATTTAGTCAGCTATCAACAACCATGGAACTCCTGTGACTCCTGCAAAACACACAGGCTTTGTTCAAACTTACACTAAAGTTAAAATTATGCATGGAACCAGCCATCACATCTTTAAAAAGCTCACATTGACATTCAGACTCGTAGGACAGCAACACAGTCCTGGAGAAGCACGCAAACCGGCCAGTTCTCCATACATAACCTAATAGACCGTCTCAAATTACTTGCTCTGATCTCCTAAAAGAGGATTTGAGCTTTCTTTCCTACTCACTTAAGAGCACAGATAGTAAACAAACATCAATTTTGACTAAGTTGTGTCAGTTCTTATGGACAGTGCTTCATACTGTCCTTCAGTCTGCAGTGTATAGTCAGTAAATTCAGCAAGAACACGTCTGCCACTGTTTTTCTTTCTTCCAGCAATTCTTCCAGGGTAAATGCTTTTGGCATAATCCTCAACTGTGCCCAAATCAGAACGAGCGGGTAAAGATTACCTTTGGCTTCAACTCTAAGAACAAAGATCATTACGGCATCATGATGTACCATAACAACAGGCTCATCAAGTCTTATGAGAAAGTGGGCTGCCAGATCAAGGTACTAGAAGTAAACACACTCAGATATAGAATTTCTCACTCCATAACTGTGGTTTGATTTGTTCTATAAATGTATCACAAATAGTCTGCTTTGGCTGTGCAACATGGGCCAGATGTATGTGGGTTGGTGTCCTGAGAAACATCAGCATATGTAGACCCTTGATTCATTGTATTTTTAAGTGTTTTTTTGTGTTTTTTGACAGTCTTCAGGGCAAAGGTCAGGAGTGGGAGTTATTGGAGTCATTGAATGCAACTTCCTCAAACCAGCTCATAATAAGCAGGACTTTGAGTACACCAAAGAGTACAGGTATCCCAGACATTCTGATCGCAGTTTAACACCATGTTTCTTTCATGCCTTCATAAGCTTGAGGAATATCTGAAGGGACATTTTGCCATGAAAAAAGTATGTTGGCCATAGAAAGGTATTGCTTAACTGACAACAACTGCAGACACGTGCTTTCACCACTGAATAGGTTTAATTGTTGGCATTCCTGTCCTTTTTTCTCAGACTCACAATTGCTGCCCTCGGCCTCAAACTCAACGACTACTGGCGCGAGAAAAAGGAAAAAAAAGCAAAAGAGAGAGCCTTCCAAGCCCTCGAGAGAAAAAGTGCCGAACAGAATACACAGGAAAAAGAAAAGGATGAGGAGGAGGAAGAGGAGGAAGAAGTGTAAGCTGTGCTGTCTGTCACATTGCTGTTAGACTACCCTTCTATAAAGCTAGGGCTGCACTAAATGGACAAAATACCAATTTGAGATTATGTTGGTAAATGTTGCAGGGTGCCATGCAATACAGACTCTATTATGAATTTGGCCATTGGTTTGACCAAAATTATTTACAGCTATGGGATCATATGAATGCCTTGATAAGTTGAACTACCCACACAACTAGGGTAGTTCTGTAATCAATTAACCTTTGAATTTTTTATTCAATTAATGATTGAATAACTACAATAAAAAAACATCTAAGTCAATATTAATCATCCAAACAAATCTAACTGACAAACGTGTAGATATAATAAATGTGCATCACATGAATATTATAAAGCACTATAGGATATTACAAATGTTAATAATCAAAATTCATAATCAGTACTTGTCAACCTATCACTACAGTCATACACAAAATGCTCATCTCGGAAGTCTGAGAATGTTCAGGATGCTTGTAGCACACAATAATAAAAATATGATGTGTTAGAGAGCTCGTTTGTACCGTGTAGTTTTCGGCAATATCAGTATTGCAAACGTCGTCTTACGATACAGATTATCATATGTTGCATGCTGTTAAAAGTACGACCAATATGACATTTTATTTAGTACTATTAATTGCTGTTCGTAAATTTAATTGTTTAGTTTAGTTGCTACGCTTCACTCATGATTAATAGGTAAACAGAGAAGGTGAGGCTTGTCTAGCTAAAAACAGTCTGTTGAGACAGCAGGCAGCTTTTCTGTTAGACCACAGAGTTCACACGTCTTTATAAATTGCTCGCAAGTTCTCTCTGCGACTCTCGAGTGCTCACACATGCACGAACCCCAGACTTCTTGAGCTAGAGATAAAGATAAGGAAACAGCTTTGTCAAGTCTGTGAGTGCGAGGGAGGAAAGAGAAGGAACTTTTATCTATAAATCACCTCAAAAGGAAATAGCAGCTGGTTGTGTGGCTAACTGAAGCGCGTGTCTAATAAAATAGCTGCGTACTTAGCTTGCCCTAACCTAAACAAAGTCTAACGGTTCACCTGAACATTATCTCTTTTATAGGGACGTGACGTGGATTCAGTGTGATGATTGTATGAAGTGGAGGGGCATTCCTACTCATCTCTTCTCAAAGAATGTTCCTGAGCGCTTTACGTGTAGCCAGCATCCCACTGCCCGCCTGAGGTCAGAGGTCACTTAACTGACCACAGCATCAGTTTTCTTCTACTTCTTCTTCTCTACTTCTCCTCAAAACTTGAGCCACTACTCATTGAGTATTTCAGTTACCAAACATGTGATGTCCATGCTGTATGCCTTACACACACACACACACTCACACACACACACACACACACCACTGGGCCTACACTGAACATCTTTTTGTTTTCTTTGTCAAAGACAAAGAATACAGTGTCTGAGGTTTGTGTGAAATGGCTTCCTTTTAGCTGCCATTTCACTCAGCTTTTTCCTACACTGTGCTTTCCCATACATCACAGTTCCTTTTCTCCAGAAATGTTGAACTACCTTTTATTATTCATTTATAGTAAAAATTGAACTGATAAAAGTGCGTGCGGGTATGTATGAACATGCAAACTCTGTTAGTGCACAACCACAATCGATCGACAGGATCACTTTGTGTTTGTGGTGTTCTCTTAAAGGAGCTGCTTAGTGCCAGAGGATCCAGAGGAGACGGTGGATGAGCTGACACCAAGCTATGAGAAAACACACAAAAAACAGTAAAGTGACCACCAGTATCCAATGCTTATGTGTGTAGATGCATGTGTGAGAGATGCATGTGTGAGAAACAGAGAGAGAAAGAATTATGGCTAGAATGTGGCATTATAGGTTACTGTTAAACCACATCCGTACTCAGCTGTGAGAACTGTGTGAGTGGGTGGGTGGGTGTGTGTGAGCGAGTGTGTGTGTGTGTGTGTGTGTGTGTGTGTGTGTGTGTGTGTGTGTGTGTGTATGTGAGTGTGTGTGTGCGTGTGTGTGTGTATGAGTGTGTGTGTATGTGAGTGTGTGTGTGTGTGTGTGTGTGTGTATGTGTGAGTGTGTGTATGTGAGTATGTGTGTGTGTGTTTTTCCACTTGATTTACATACTGTGAAAGAACAGTCAGAGACCAATCTTTCTTATATTCAATTTCCAGTCAACATAGACATTAAGTACAAGCAAGTTCTAAATATGTAACTGGAAATTTCAGTGAGTCTAAAAGGATTGAGCTGGTCAAGAGGTCATTGCTATGAAAAGAAGAAAAAAGAAAAATCTGCCATGGAACACCAAAACTGGGCATCTAATAGACAAAGTAAGGGTTCATGGACTGAGGAGTTTGTCATTGGAATATTGGAATACCAAAAAATGCAACCAGCGTCTATAAGACTGAACTCTGGATTTGTTTAGAAGAAGCATGGAGAGCTACCCCTGCAGATAGCGGTGGGAACTAAAAGAAAATCTCCCAACCACCCCAGCTGTAGATGCCTCCATTTGGGTGAAACATGAAAAATGAATAACTTATTGGCTATTTTGACCAGAAATTAAATAAAGGAAGTGTGGTCTCTGACTTTTGCACAGTAAGCAACAAACACTAACTGAGTGTTTAACTGCCCACAGAGATCAAGGCCAGGTCAAAAGAAGAGGAAAATCTGTTGAGGTGAGGAGATAAATGTGTGCACACAAATGTGCACACACATGTAAACGTGCATGCACATTCACACAAAGAGTTAAGTGCTACATTTAAAAATACAGATATGTTTTGCACTACTCTCTAGTTCTTAGGTGCAAAAGGCTGAAAAGAAAGTTTCATATTAACTACTCAATGAGAAGTAGTTTTGTGCATCCTTACCTTCTGCTCTATCTGGTGTGATTGAAAGCCTTGTCTTACTTTAGACACTGAAGGAAACTGTTCAAAACCAAAAGCCCGTGTTAGTTTGGAGGTCACTAAAAGTGACAGTATTATCCCACTCTAACACTCTTTCCACTAACCATAAAAACTGATTTGTGTTACATATTTACTTACATGTTTAAAACCTCTTTTCTGGTCCTGAACTCTAGATGACCAATGAAATTTAAATGAATTCCAAAATGAATATTAAAGCTGGTCATAATTCAGTTTGAAATCCTGAAGGGTTTATAAACACCATCACTTAAGTAGGAAAGTTCTACATGAGTACATACAACAGGCATGCACACACAATTACGCAGACTTCTTTTGTGCTACTTATAAAAGAGGAACGGTGAAACAATAGTGTCTAAACGTTCTGTAAAAAGAGAAACGTCATGTACATTTACAGTGTCAGGATTAAGTGTCAATAACCGCAGCTAACATAAACGGTACTATGCGTGGTTTGTGGGGTAAATAGAGAAGCTGTGGCTTGAATTACAAAAACATGACATGAAAATGAAGGCAAGTGCCTGCAGGGTGTCTCTTTCCCTAAATTATACACTGCAGGTATTTTGATTCATTTGTGTGTGATGCCGTTTTTAAAACTCCAGTGGCAGTTATTATTATTACATGTTTTTTTTTATTACAATTACTTTGGTTCTACGTGATATAAGAACACCAAACAAAGCTCAGCATGACGTCTGACACCTTGAACATCAACAGAAAGTGGGGGAACTTCCACATAATGTTTGATTTGCTGTATAACCACAATGTACCGCTCGTTCTAAGGGTTGATATTTCTCTGACATTATATTCCTTTAACACTGAACATCCTTTTTCTGCTCACTAGAGAAATGGAAGAATTTTGTGTTTGTGTATTTTTTAGGCAAGTAAAAGCACGGCTCCTCCTAGGGGCAGGGGGGGCCCAGAGCCCTCCTCAGATGCCAGTTTGGACGAAGATGCCATGGACACAGAACCTCAGGACAAAGAAAAGCTCTCCCAGCCAGAGGCTTCAGACTCATCTGGGTCTGAAAACTACACTTTTATTGACTGCTTTACTGAATAGAGTACTCTTAGTTGAATATTGGAATATCTACTTTAACAACCGCCAGACAGTATAGTAGAATATATTTTTGCTAGGCAATTTTAAGATTGTTCACAATAATTATTCAAAAGTTAATTGTAATGTTTTGTTTCTCATTTGCAGCAACAAAAGGAAAGCAACATGGTCGAGCAGTGAAATAAGTAGCAAGTCCCCTAAACATCCTGAGTCCACAGATCACTCTGGTGAAGGGAAAAAAATAACAACTGCGACAACTTCAACCACAAAACAGAAACATTCAGAAACTGAGGAGACAAACAACAAGGCCCAGGAGGACAAAATCCAAAATTCTCCAGAGACTCCTGCCACAGACTCAAATCAGAACACTCCAGAACAGCAGATCTCTCAGGGACCTCAGCCTAAAGAGCAGCAAAGAGCCTCCAATTCCTTGGGCTGGCCTCACCCACCTACATCCCAGTCGTCCATGGCCTGGTCCCACCCACTGCCCCCAGCTCAGACAGTGGTGGTACCTCCCCTCAGCCGCACCAGCCGCCAGTCAGTCTCTCCGTTAACTGTAGAAGGCCTGGATCGGCCTTCACTCACCCTGAGACTAACTCAGCTTGAACGAGAGGCCAAGCGAATTAGGAAGACCCTTGGCCTCCAAGAGCCCGCTGCTGAGACAGCAGACGGGGAAGTGGAGGGGGTGATGACCCAGGATGGCGGGAGTAATCCCTCCAATCAGAAAACGGAGACATTGACACCCAATGCCTCTACGAATTCAGGGACTGAGACCACTGCAACAGCCTCTACAGCGTCAACGGTATGAACGAATGCTGGTGTAGTCCAGACGTGTAGTCTAAGTGATGAGCAACAGCCAGTAGGAAGAAATTCATGTTGCGACAGATGTATTTAATATTGTGACTAATGCTGGACAACAATTAATTTTTAAATTCGTGATTCATCGTGTAATTTTCTGTGAATAATCGCAATTAATTTCATTGTTATATGCAAAATTCAGTAATGTATTCAAAAGTGGTGTACTGCGCACTTTTATTTTAAAAGTACTGCTATATGAACAAAAGTGCAGTAATATTTGGTTTGCAAACACTTTAAACAAATAAGGAGCTTTTTAACAGCAGTGTTCCCTTTAACACAGTTACACAGCTGCAGCTCAAATACTTCTCTAAATCTCTGTGAAACTTAAACATTAATGAAATTAAATCAACTATAAAACCAAAGCTATTTGCCACTTCAGGGCATTCACATTTTATCTAGTTTTTTTATAGAATAACAAGTTACCCTCAGAGTCCAGAGCCACAATCATAACACAATAGCCACCTTCCGAGCAACAGCAAGTTAACATTTATAAATCTGTTTTGTTTTGTTTTGGGGTTTTTTGAACAGGTACTAGCAAAACCCTTGGCTGTTCAGAATTAAGAGATCATTGGAACTAATTCTGAACAGCCAAGGTGGTAAACCTGTCACTCACTCACCATTAAGCTGACTATCCAGCACAAAGACTCCAACAAACTTCGTTTAAACTACCTTTAAACGAAGTTATGACATTGCTAGACCTTCTTAAGCAATCTTCCACAGAAAGAATGTTCCTCCTGCAGCGAGAAAGTCCTTTAAGCAGTCACATGCCTCAGCCCTTGTTCTCAAGTAATGTTAGCTACCAACAGCTTTTTTAACTAGCGTTGTAGGTTGTAACAATCTTTACCCGACTTTGAAAAGTAATTAAAGTATTTAACATTGAGGGTTATATTTTGTGTTAATTAAGGCATTAGAGATACTTATGTGGCTAACTAATGCTAGTATTGGGTACTCTTGTTATAATAGGGCAGCTGGTGGCCTAGTGGTTAGGGAGTCGCCCCTGCGATCAGAAGGTCGTGGGTTCGAATCCCAGGACTGCTGTTAGCACCATTGGTAGCAGACCACTGCTTCCCTTGGTCAATGGGTTAAATGCAGAATTAAGAGATCATTGCAGGTTAAATGCAGAGAAAGAATTTCACACTGTTCACACTGAATGCTGTGGTGTGGTGTGTTCACACATTACCTATACGGGGCCACTTTAATCATGGAGAACATGTGGTGGTTAATGCTAATGTATCTGGATGTTATCTGGGAATATCAGGCTATGCAGTCAGACTATACTCACAACCTCAGATTAGACTATACCACTTCTTTAACAGTGGAGTGTCAGGAATCAAGGCACATGTCCAGGGTAGTGTTTTACTTTATTTGTTTTGCTGACTTTCTATCAATGCTGCAGCATCTCCAGAGTTCAATACTGCTAAAAGGACATTTCTGCAAAAATGCTACATGTGGAATAGCCATTCTGGTGTTTAAGGATGCTGTTTATGCAACATTTATTTCTGCCATATCCTTTTTTGCCTTATTCTTAAGGCATATTGCAGAAATCAGGTTGTGCAGTTAGTCCTCACATTAGAGTACATACCTCTTCAAGGCTGTATTGTGTTTACTGCATGCAGAATCATCTCAGTTCCCATTTTGAGGAATCAGAATACCGATATACAAAAAAGAGTAGGTCAACACCTCTATTAATCACATTTATCAAAAACAATGACTCTTAACTGTTTGTAACCCTTGTGCTTTTCTCTCTGTCCACAGAAAACAGGACCTCGGTCAGAAAAACAAAGCTCTTTAGAGAGCACTGTCAGTCCTGCAGGCCAGCAGGATGCACCAGTGAGCCCCGCAGATGAGCTACACTGGAGCAAAACATTAGCCAAACTGCAGAGCCAAACCCAGTCTCTCATTACTGAGGTAGAGAGCCTGAAAAGAGAGAGAGACTTCCTCCAGAACAAAGTGAAAAAAGTGGAGAGAGACACGCGTGCGAGGAGAGACCAAGGCACCTGCACGCCTTTCAGTGCTAACGACAGGTACAGGTTTAGCTGTTACTACACAGCTAAATTCTCTTCTTCCCCCTCTTCCCTTTCCTTCCAGGCGTGACCTTTAGGGAAGGCTAAAAAAAAAAGAACTGCAGCATCTTTCAGTGGAGCCACAGCCTTCCTGAAGCAAAACTGATCAAACAACGAAAGTGTTAGAGAAACTGTCTTTATCTGTTGTTGATATTGGATAGCAGTAGTAATAATAATGGTATAAAGGTGGGGGGGGGAATTATTATCTGATCCCCTGCTCAATTTGTAAGTTTGCTGACTTCCAAAAAAATGAACAGTCTCTAACTTATGAGGTAGTTTCATTTTTATTTAGAGAGACAGAACATCAACCAAAAATCAAGAAAAAACATCCATCCATCTTCTACCCCTTTGTCCCGCACTCGGGGTCGGGGGGTTAGGGGCTGGAGCCTATCCCAGCTCCAATGGGCGAAGGTGGGGTACACCCTGGACAGTCGCCAGCACGTCACAGGGCCACATACAAAGACAGACAACCATTCACACTCACAGTCACACCTAGGGGCAGTTTAGTGTACTCAATCGACCTGTCCCCAATGCACGCATGTTTTTAGCAGTGGGAGGAAACCGAAGATCCCGGAGGAAACCCACGCAGTTACGGGGAGAACATGCAAACTCCACACAGAAAGACCCTGCGGGAGTCGAACCCAGGACAACAGCGCTAACCCCTGCGCCACTGTGCCACCATGCCGCCCGAGAAAAAACATTTTACATAAAAGTTAGAAATTGATTTGCATTTCACTGAGTGAAATAAGTATTTGATATCCAAGCAAAACACGACTTAGTACTGGGTGGAGAAACCCTTGTTGGCAAGCACAGCAGTGATGTTTCTTGTAGTCTGTCACCAGGTTTGCACACATCTCAGGAGGGATTCTGGCCCACTCCTCTTTACAGAAACTTTGAATCCTTTAGGTTTCTTGGTTGCTGCTTGGCAACTCGAAACTTCAGCTCCTCCACAGATTTCTGTAGGATTGAGGTCTGGAGACTGGTTAAGCCACTCCAGGACCTTAACGTTCTTCTTCTTTAGCCACTTCTTTGCTACATTGGCAGTATATTTGGGTCCTTGTCACGCTGGAAGACCCATCCACAACCCATCTTCAGTGTTCTGGCTGAGGGAAGGAGGTTCTAGTCCAAGATTTTACGGTACATGGCCCCATCAATTGGCCCCTCAATGCGGTGAAGTCATCCTGTACCCTTAGAACCTCCATGCTTGACTGTAAGGATGGTGTTCTTCGAGTCATACTCAGCATTTCTCTTCCTCCTAACACAGCAGGTCGAGTTGATGCCAAAGAGCTTTATTTTGGTCTCGTGATCACAGCACTTTCTTCCAAGCCTTCTCTGAATCATTTACATGTTCACTGGCAAACTTAAGGCTGTACATGTGCTCTCTTGAGCAGGGGGACCTTGTGGGCACTGCAAGATTTCAATCCATTATGATGATGTGTGTTACCAAAGGTGTTCTTAGTGACTGTGGTCCCAACTGCCTTCAGATCATTAACAAGCTCCTCCCGTGTAGTTCTGTGCTGATCCCTCACCTTTCTCATGATCGTCCTCACCCCATGTGGCAAGATACGGCATGGAGCTCCAGACTGAGGGCAGTGGATGGTCATTTTATAATTCTTCCATTTCCAAATAATTGCACCCACTGTTGTCACCTTCTCACCAAGCTTCTTGCTGATGGTTTTGTAGCCCATTCCAGCCTTGTGCAAGTTAACAATCTTATCCTGATGTCCTTCAACAGCTCTTTGGTCTTGACCATGGTGGTGGAGAGGTTGGAATGGAAGAAACTCATTCTGTGGACAGGTGTGCTTTATACACATGAGGAGTTAAGATCAGGAGTATCTGTAATTTATAGATTGATTGAAATCTGTGTGTAAAGTCTTTGGGACTGGCTGGGTTGTAGGGGATCAAATACTTATTTCACTCTCTCTGTAAAAATGAAGCTACTTTATAAATAGAGACTTCATTTTTTTGAAAAGTCAGCAAACTTACAAATTCAGCAGGGGATCAAATAATTATTTCCCCCACTGTATAAAATTTCCTTATTAATATTATGGGAAAGTCAAGTAAGCCAAATGAATTTAAGTTGCAGGACAAAGTGTGAAAATATACTTTGTACATTTTCATTTTAGTGTTTGCAATTCGTAAAGAAACTTAACATCTCATGTTGAGCTCTCTTCTCTTTTCTTTGTTCCCCCAAGTTCTTCTCACTTTACTGACTTAAAAAGAAATAATCTTCTCTCTCTTCCTTTTTCTCTGCAGCCTTGCACTGGAACGATTACGTGCGATCCGCCGTAATGTCGTGTCTCTCCTCTCCTCCATCCTGCCTAATTTGGACATGCAGGGTATCAGCTATGACACGGGAGATGTGGACAGCATCCTGCAGCAAATCATCCAAGCCAACAACCTCTGATCAGGCCGTGTGTTATTTTTTTAGAAGTACAAAGTGGAAAAGATTTACTACCTTCAAAATGTTCTTATTTTGTTGCTTTGCAGCCTGGAATAAGATGGAAAAACACAAATGAAGACAAAAAAAACATTTGTAGAAACAGAGCTGGAATACACTTTCGTGTGTGTGTCTTCCTTTCAAGCAGCAAAGCAACAAAGTGTGAGTATTTTGAAGGTGGTGATTCTTTTCTGTACCCACTGTAAATTAACAACTCAGTAAAGAGGCATATAGGCCACAAATCGCTGATGTCAGTACAGCACCTGTAGTGAAAGAGTTCCTAATCCTGTTAAATATCCATCTAAGTGCTTCTTTGTATGTAGCTGAGGCCTTATTAACGGCATTAATCCTATAAATATTAGCCTCGAGACCCTGACATTCATTGTGCCATTGTAAAGGTGTGAGGACGTTTGCATCGCAAGTAACGCATGACTGAATGCACGGTTTACACAGTGGACGGTTCTGTAGCTCTCAGATGGTAAACGTCCTGACTTCAGTGTTTGTCTGTTATTTCTTGATTTTTAACTGTTTCTTTTACAAACATATTCCATTTAGTAATGCCACAGCATCTAGAGCTTTATAGGCCTACTGCGTTTTTTAGCCAGACTAGAGAGTTAGAGAATGTATCCCCAGTAATAGTTATTCTACTGTGTAGTATTGCCATTTGTGCTATGCTTCTTTCAGCAAAATCCTCTTTTCCTAGATAGCATTGTGTGCAGCATAATTATTGTGTTTCTGGATATTATTCTCAAGGGGTTTTGCAGCAATAAAGTTAAACGGTTTAAGTACTTCCCAATATTGTAAAGCTCAGAGTACAGCAGTTTTGCATATTCATATTACTGATGGAACTCATTCTACAGAAAGTCATAACATTTTTATTTCCTTAAGAACACAGCAGGGAAAGAGGGAAAGAACTAGCCGAGTGCGACTTGAACAGGAACATGTAAAAAATTAGTATGTGTAATTTATATCTATCTCTATATCTCTATACACACACACAAAGTAGGCATCAAGCCCACCCTTTTGTTCATATGACATAACAGAAATAACTTTGTTTACACATTGTTTATTAAACAGTATAATACAGTACTGATCAATGACAAATTTTAAAAACAAAGTTTAAATGAGCAAATAACCAGTAATATGGATTAAATACTGTATGTGTATTATGACAATATATACGTATCACGGAGACAAACTTAAACATTTGAAATTCAGTATGATGTAGTAAACAAAGTGTTTTCATACATTAATAAGCAGATTCAGCGAAAGACAGTGGCTACTTTCACAGTGCAGCATAGGCAAGTAGGCATTTACACACGTGGGGTTTGTTGAAAGCTGTTTACATTACAGTTCACAGGCACAGAATGATCAAACTGCACATATACACATGCTTAGTAGTGAGTTATAGGATTACCTGGATATGTACAGCATAATTACCATGTACCTTCTTAGCATATCAGGCTGTTTTATTGTTTCTAGCCCCAACTTGCCTGGACCTCTTCCATTCTCCACATTACATTGTACCACAATACAGCCAGCTTCACCTGTCTAACATTTCTGCCAACAGCTCACCGGAGGGGTGGAAATTAGGGTTATACAGTGAGGACAAAACATCTGAATATATTAAAAACCTGGATGAATTCTTGATGAGACATAAGCAAAGATATGCATCACTGTTGGAGCACATGAATGCTCTGATTCAACAAAACACCAGTCTGGAGCATCCAAGGACCAAAAACTGTGGTTACTTTTAACTGTGCGCTCATTCACATATAGCAGTCATTGACAATATTGGTACAGCAGATGGCAATAGTGTAATCATAATTAGGAAATAACTTATGTAGTCCTCATGGATAAAAGTATTGGGGCCACGCAAGAGGTCAGATAATAGTGCTGTCTGTGAAGAAGAAAATATCTGAAATGGCTGTGCTCACTACATCCAGTCAGAATCCACTCAATTCCACCATAATCAAATTAAGGTGAGTCCAGATGTCTCTGGGGAATGCAGGATTGATGGAATTGAGACATTCTTTCCACCACTATGGGAACTTCCACTCAGGGTCTGTTTAAAGCTAGAAACCCACTCACTGACTGCTGAACGGAATGTCAATATAAGCAGTTTTAAATGAAAAAGCACCTCTGTGAGTGTAGCTGGACTCATTATTTTTGGACATGATTTACTATTTAAAATGATATATTCAATTCAAAGTTAAATGTATAAGGCCAAACTACTGCATGAGGAAAGGAATAAACAAAAGCAATGTGACAGTGAAAGAGGATGCATCATGACATGCACATTTAGGAATAAAAACAGGATTTGTAAGAAAATAAGCAGACATTTACAGCTCAGGACAACTATCAGAAATTACCAAACAGACATTGCATATACTTTCAATTAGGCAGCAAGCGATAGCCATGATAAAGTGTCTAAAGTTCTTGTCACAATTAGGTCATTAAGTGTGACGAAAATATGCGACAGTAAGTGGCTAAAAAGTCTAGAACAGCAGATGGTTCTAGCAAAAGGATCATAATTTACAAATAACTTTGCGATTGTACTTGCTTAATGCCACTAGTGTTTTGAAAATACTGCAACTAAAATGACCTACGTTCAAGAAGTAATTTCATTTTAAAATAAAATAAAAGCAGGAGTGAGAATTCTCATAATAGTTTTTCTAATATTGTGAAAGCTGTACAGCTGTTGCTGGCTACTGATCCTCAAAGCAACTGCTAGTAGTAACACAATGAAATGTTTGTCATCCCTCGCTCACTGTCCACATCCATAACAGATCATTTCAGTAAGGCAATGATGTACTTTGGAGGAGAAAGCTGCAAAAACAAACGCATTCAAACACACACACACACACAAATACACTCAATGGCCCTGAAGCACAGTTAAAAGTGTAGAGGGACAAGAAGTTCAGTCAAAGACCATGAGAGATTTGAAAGAACTGGAGTTTAACATACACTACTGTGAAAAAAACCCCCACATTTCCTATTTAAAAACCCTCTGCCTGAATATGACCTATACTTAGTGTAAGAGACCTTCAATATCTCTACATTTTTCAGTCAGAAAATAGACATGGAATAAAGTAATGCCAACCTGTCAAATCAAACAATCAACAGTGTTTGTTTTGTCCTGCTTATCTTGATTATGTCATTTATAAAATATACATTTTCAGGGTATATGGCTACTCGCTGCAATTTGTGTTCCAGGGGTCCAATGGTGAACTCTATAAATGAACACTAGCTTCAGGTCAACCACAGGCCTAACCAGCAGTAAACAACAAACAATGTAAGCAATGTGAAACCCAGGTGCAGTAGCTGAGAACTGAACTAAGATCCTAAAGTAGATTTTAGCAGAACATGCAAGTGAACAGCAGGTAAAAATAATGCTTACCATTGAGCCTGAGAGGACAAAGAGCAAATGAGCAAAAGTGCTGAAGTAAGAGGCTCACTACACAGTGTGAAGGTGACAGGAATGAGTGAACACTAACAGGCTAGCGCTTGTAAGAAACAAATCTCTGTACATGATCATGAATTCTCTCTTGGGTATGCGCTCATTCCAAAAACAGGCATGCTTGGTCTGCATCTGTGCCAACACGTGTGTGTGTGTGTGTGTGTGTGTGTGTGTGTTCTCAGAGGGAGAGCTGAGCTAGCTCATGGTCGCTGGATGAACTGATTTGTCTTTCTACAGCTCTCTGGGCCTTACAGGTAGCCATCTTGCTCTTTATTTCGTGTTTCTTCTCAAAGTAGTTAACCAGAGCCGGTTCTGTTAGTAGTGATGCCAGCACCTGCTCAAACGAGATCGACCAATCGGCATCTGGTGCGCTACCCCGTCTACCATCACTCCCACCTCCAGCTCCACCTACTCCACTTCCACAGCCAATCAGAACTGTGTCATCTGCAATATCCTCACACTGCAGAGAGCCAGCGCTGACGACGGAATACGATGAAATCGATGTGTCGTCCTTTGCCTCTTCATCTGAGCCGCTACTTGGTTGAGGCGGGGACTCCAGCTGAGCTTCCGCCAGGGCCTTCGACACCAGGGACTGTCCCGTCTCCCCGGAAGAGTCCTCCTTCTCTGGCTGTGGGACACCTTCCACTGAAGGAGCCTGGAGTTCAGGCTTCTTGCCACCATTGTTGGTGAACCGCTTGCCCACCTCTCCGATGCGCAGTAGTAGGCTGGCCACTGTAGCGATGGCATGATAGAGCTCCTGCTCCTGGGGGTCCTCACTGAACATATTGTAGAGGGTCTTGCACAACTCAATGAACTGCTCCTGAATACAAAATCAAATGTGACATCTGTTTCAGAACATACTGTAAAGACTGCCTTCAAAACTTTGATGACACATCTACTCTCAATCTACCTTCTTTAGAATTCCTTCCACTACTTTTCAATTAAGAAAAGATATCTGCAAATGTTTTGTTAACATAAACCAGCTAATTACTAATAGTCTGTGTTTTGAGGTTCTTAGCAACACTCAAAAGTGTTCATCAAAAAGTCTTCCTTGAAGTTTGTTTTGCCAAAAGTTTTATTTTCCTAACTATTGTTGAAAACATTAAAAAATACAAAAGCTGAAAGGTTAAGAGGTATATTGGATATATATATCAATGTATAATAGTTATGTAACATATTAAGGTAAGAAGAACTGAAGGCATGCATTTTTTGTGATCTGGCACAGTTCTCTGTTCACTTTTCCTCCTTGCGTTACTTCTCATTTAGAAGCAATAACAAGCCTCGCAGCTAATCGCGTGACAAATGTAACACGACATGGGAAATGACGACAGCTCACAGTTCTGTGGTTCAGCTACATTCTTGTTCAAGACATTATAGAGGGTTTGAGCAGTGAAGATAGCGGTTAGAGTACAAGCAAAGGTAGTGTGGTAAGCAGGGGGAGCACTGCACTTTTACTCCCCCTACTGGCCAGGGCTACTTGTCTTGAAAAGGAAAGAAAAACATACATATTTCTTTTTATGTTGATAGAATGGCATTTTTCACTTTACACTAAGCATATATACATACCCATACATATTCAATGCACTACATATTACAAATATAATACCCACATACATACATATATTCACATACAAAAATATTATATATATATATATATATACATATATATATATATATATACATATATATATACACATATATATA
>JBBPCX010118260.1:0-20350 GCA_037974365.1 Hydrocynus forskahlii
ATCTTGTCAATGTTCTGTGGCCACAAACTGACCACTGGTAAAGAAAGAATAACTAACACAGCAAATGAACTATCATAGATAGCTGTTCATCTGCAAGGTGGACCAACAGTTACCAACAGTTCTTTTAGTGTTATTTGACTTAAGGTTCCACATATTGGCTAAATCTTTTTAGTTTATGAAATCCAGGTTTGTTTTTACTTTCGCTGACAATTTTTCATGCCAATGGATAAAGGGAAAATTAAAGTGAGACACATGCATACTTGCTATAAGGCCACTGTGTGTCTCACTTGTTCCACTAGCTGCAAGAACGGGGGAATATTTGCCCCGCCCCTTTGTATGAACACCTCCCTTTCTTTCTTTATTTTCTCTTTGGTTTCTCCCTTCAGTCATCTCTACCTTCATCAACCGCTCGACGGAACTGTGATGGATTTTGTTTATTTATATGTACATCTATGTCCTACATGATGTCTGCTGTGGCTTCGTCTCTTTAAAACCCAGTGAATGATTTTGGATGGTAAAAATTTGTGGATAAAACTGCTGTGCCGACGAGTTGGAAATGACCGAGGAGAAAAGCTGCGCTGTTTTCTTTTGTCTCCGGTACCTAGAACAGACCTTCTGCGCATACTAAGGTAGTCTTAGTCTAATTCATTAGCATGCTGATTTCCCGGGATTCTTCGGTATAACTGCTTTGGATATACAGCAATCATGCTGATGCGTGCGCAAAGACATTTAATAATGGGCTTTTTGTCCGTCGTGGCATCCCATGTCTTTAAGACGGTGTCGGGACAGATCGTGTATAGTTTGTTGGAGGAAGTGAAAGTGGGCACCACAGCTGGCAATATAACCAAAGATATTAATCTCTCTTTGAAAGATTTGACCTCGAGGGGATTCCGAATCGTGTCCAGTTCTAAAAATCAGTACTTCACGGTGAACACAGAGACCGGAGCGCTGCAGGTCAGTGAGAGAATTGACCGAGAGGAGCTGTGCGCGTCATCCACCACTTGTTCCATTAATCTAGAAGCTGTGGTCAGTCATCCTCTCCATCTTTACCGGGTAAGAATAAACATTCGAGACGTTAACGACAATTCCCCGTTTTTTCCCGTTAATTCAACCTATTTAAATATTACAGAAATCACAAGTGCGGGCGCACGTTTTCCTTTGCAGAGCGCTCATGACGCAGACATTGGGGTCAACTCCTTGAAGACGTATAAGCTCGGTCTCAATGAATATTTCACATTGGATATACAGACGCACGACGATAAAACGATATCTGCTGAGCTAGTGCTCATAAAAGCTCTGGACAGAGAAAAAACTCCATTTGTCGACCTTTTGGTTACTGCTGTTGATGGCGGATCGCCCGCTAGAACGGGTACTTTAAACATTAAAGTAGTCGTTCTAGATGTTAATGACAACGCGCCTGCGTTTAGCAAATCGTTGTATAAAGTCTCCGTAGCTGAACACACTGCCACCGGGACCACGGTTATTAGACTACAAGCCAGGGATTCAGACGAAGGGTTAAATGGCGAAGTACTTTACTCCTTTATAAGTCATACGGCTCAAAATATTCTGCAAAGGTTTGAGATTAACGGGCAAACCGGAGACGTTCAAATACGCGGGGATATTGATTATGAAGAGAGCACCGCCTACGAAATCCGTGTCCAGGCTACAGATAGGGGTGCTGTGCCCATGTCAGGACACACAAAGCTTTTGGTAGAGGTTTTAGATATCAACGACAACCCACCGACCGTGACTGTCACATCGCTTCTCAGTCCAATCGAGGAGAGCGCGGCGAAAGGCACGGTTGTCGCTTTAATGACCGTATCTGACCCGGATTCGGGTAAAAACGGGGTGGTCAGATGTCGCCTTGCTCATTCTAGTACGTTTAAACTACTGTCTTCCTTCCAGAATCACTACTCGCTGATCTTAGATGAATCCCTCGACCGGGAAAAAGTTCCTGATTATAAAATCACAGTTATAGCAGAAGATGAGGGAACCCCCCAAATGTCCAGTGCGGAAGTGCTTAACATAGTACTGGCGGATGTGAATGACAACGCACCTTGTTTCCCAGACAAGACCGTATATGCTTACTTGAGAGAAAACAGTAAAGCTGGTTCAGTCATATGCGCACTGACAGCCTCTGATGCGGACATAGGCGATAATGCACTGCTAACATATTCTCTACCGCAAGCCACCATCAGCACCATGCCAGTGTCATCACTGTTTAAAATCAATCCTTTAACAGGACACATACAAAGCCTACGGGCTTTTAATTATGAAGAAACGAATTTTTTTGAATTTATGGTCCAGGCCACAGACTCCGGTGTTCCTCCTCTGCGCAGTAACGTGAGTGTGAACGTTTTTATTCTGGATGAGAATGACAACAGTCCCGCGATCCTCGCTCCCTATTCTCAGCACGGCTCCGTCAACACCGAAAACATCCCCTATTTTGCTGAAGCAGGCTACTTTGTGGCCAAGATCAGGGCTGTAGACGCCGATTCTGGTTATAATGCGCTGCTATCATATCACATATCTGAACCCAAAGGAAACAACCTGTTCCGGATCGGGAGCAGCAACGGGGAGATCAGGACTAAGAGGAGAATGAGCGACAACGACCTGAAAACTCACCCGCTACTCATTTTGGTTTCTGATAATGGAGAGCCCTCACTGTCAGCCACTGTGTCAATTGATGTTGTGGTTTTTGAAAGCACAGGTGACATCCAGACTCACTTTAAGTATGTTCCGATGAAAGAGGAGAGCTTCTCGGATTTAAATCTGTATTTGCTAATAGCCATTGTGTCGGTTTCAGTCATCTTTTTGCTGAGCACCATTAGTTTAATAGCAGTGAAATGCTACAGGACAGACAACACTTTTAGCAGGTACGGCGCCCCAGTCATCACCACACACCCTGATGGGAGCTGGTCTTTCTCCAAATCTACTCAGCAGTACGACATGTGTTTTGGCTCTGACACACTGAAGAGTGACGTTGTGGTTTTCCCTGCGCCACTTCTGCCTGCCGATGCGGAACTGATCAGTATTGATGGAGAAGACAATTTTACCAGAACACAAACTCTCCCTACTAAAGAGAAGGTAAGATAAATTAATGAATAATGAACCGTGGCGTATATTTTTTTTCTTAGTCAGAGCTGGAGGCTTGCATTACGCCTTCCAAATGCTTTCTTTGTTGTGCTGAAGCATACCTTTTTGGTAACCATTTTTTGCATCGTGACGCAAGAAGTCGTCTTATTTTCTTTTTTTTACATTCCTTTACAAAGAAAAGGTAAGACTTGAAAAAACACTCAATTATTCTCACTGATTTAAAAAATAATAGAAACACGATATATCTTTTATTAAAAATATATACTTTTCCCACATCATTTATTTTTGCTATCAATTCGTTTGTGTTTATGTATTTGAGGTACATAATTAAGATACATACATTTTTTAGCTGCGTTCCAGGTGTATCTCTTTCATATTTTGCAGTTTTGCTCTCAGATACTGTCCCATGATATGGAGTAGTTATAATATGATATTCAAGTGACTTTCAAGTCCAAGTCCGTGTCCATGATTCCGAAACCTTTACATCTTACATGAAGAGGCATTTGGTACTTCTTGTTTGATCAGTAATCAGTTATTATCTTTACTATATCACAAACAATATTTTTATTTTAACGTTTTGTGATAGTCATACATTTGTTTTACGATGGATATTTGTACATTATATCAGTGCTGTTGCTGATTATGTATTTAGAAATCTTTTTTATTACTTTATTTTGATGATCAATAAGTGGTTTATGCACATCACGCCTTTACGGTATATTTCATTAAGTACATTAAATAAAATAAACTTTCCGCAATCCATAAACCTTACACTTAGTGTAACCTTGACACTTACTTTCAACTAAAAACCCCAAACTAATCTTAACGCTAACACTGTTCTGTCCTAACCCTAACGCTGTTACTAGTGAATTGAATTAAATTAAAACTGTTTTCTCGTGAACACTTTAAACATTGGGATAAGACATGCGGAAGCAGCACAGTAAAAGATAAGAACATAACTTATATTTCTAAAAACTGAAAAAGGGTTTAACATTATGCACTTCCAAACGTTAGAGTGTTGTAAATGTCAACTATCAGCCAGACTTGCAGGATGAGCAAATTGCACTTAGAATTGTTATCTGCTGAAAATATGGGGCAGTGCTTAGACCGGGCACATGGAGTCGCTGTAGACCATGGAAGTGAAAATCATGTTTGCGTTCTTTAAGCTCCTCCTAATGGGTGGCTAAAAGAGGAGGAACGTGGGTCTATGTGCTTTGTTCGGTGTTGCGGAGTAGGGTATAGATACAGTAAGGGATTGATTTCGTACTTATTTCGAAATATTGGATATTTTTGTAGAAATCTCTAAAATAAAATGAGAACGTTCGGATGCCCGCCTTTCTGAATCTTCTCCCGCCATTATGGCTTTTTGTGGACGATGGCAGACGGTTTGGATTTTGTTTGTGGGGCTGCTTTGTTGCCTGGACATGGGTGCTGCACAGACGTCATACTCAGTCACTGAGGAGGTCGATAAAGGAACCGTTCTGGGAAACCTATCAAGGGATTTACACATAAATGTACATGAGCTCGAGTTGAGAGGACTTCGGATCGTGTCAGGATACAGTAAGAGATACTTAGATGCAAATGTAAAAACGGGAGTGTTGTTTGTCAATGAGAGGATAGACAGAGAGGAGCTGTGTGGTAATGCAGCCAAGTGCTTGATAAACATTGAGGCCATATTAAACAACCCAATGCATCTACAACGAGTGGAGGTCAATATTTTAGACATAAATGACAATGCACCTTCGTTCCATGAATCATCGTATATCCTTAATATTTCTGAATTAACATACACAGGAGAAAGATTTCCGTTACCAGTGGCAGGCGATGCAGATTCAGGCAGTAATTCTGTAAAAACCTACCGGCTGAGCTCAAACGAACACTTCTCTCTAGATGTACAAAGCGGAGGAGAGCACAGTGTATCTGCAGAATTAGTCTTACAGAAAGCTTTAGACCGAGAAAAACAGTCTATAATTCAGCTCACACTAACCGCTGTAGACGAAGGAAAACCTCCTCGGTCAGGCACACTGCAGATAGTGGTAAATGTTGAAGATGTGAATGATAACACTCCTGCTTTCACTAAACCGCTTTATAAAGTCCGTGTGCCTGAAAACAGTGTTTTGGCAAGCACTTTAATTAAACTAGAAGCCACAGATTTAGACGAGGGAATAAACGGAGAACTAGTGTACTCGATAACAACGGGAGGGAGTTCAAAGATCTCTGACCACTTTGCCATAGACTCAGTAAGTGGTGAAATTACCATAAAGGGAAAATTGGACCATGAAGAACATCCAGTTTACGAAATTCGTGCGCAGGCAAGAGACAAAGGTACGCCTTCTCGCGTTACACACTGTAAAGTACTTATTGACGTTTTGGACGTTAACGACAATGCTCCAGAGATCATAGTGTCATCTGTGATGAGTCCAGTAAAAGAGGACTCTTCCATAGGAACAGTAGTGGCCTTAGTCACAGTTACAGATCAAGACAGTGGAAAAAATGGAGAGGCGAAGGCACATATTTCTGGTTCTGTTCCGTTTACACTGAAACCATCCTACAAAAATTACTACTCTTTAGTAGTTGATGGGCCTTTAGACAGAGAGAGCAGGCCTCAGTATAACATTACTCTTAGAGCAACAGACGAAGGGAACCCACCTCTATCCAGCACCGGAGCAATCATTGTGGACGTATCAGACATAAATGACAACGCGCCGCACTTTCCAGAGCCCGCCATTAATGTTTACGTGAAAGAGAACAGTCAGATAGGAGCCGTTATTTATACAGTATCAGCTTTTGATCCTGACGTAGGTGAAAATGCAAGGGTATCATATTCACTAATACAAAATAATCGACCACTATCATCATTTGTAAATATAAACTCTGACAGTGGAGATATTCACAGTTTACAGTCTTTTAATTATGAAGAAATGAAAACGTTTCGATTTAAGGTCCAGGCCACAGACTATGGTGTTCCTCCTCTGAGTAGTAACGTGAGTGTGAACGTTTTTATCCTGGATGAGAATGACAACAGTCCCTCGATCCTTGCCCCCTATTCTGAGCACGGCTCCGTCAACACCGAGAACATACCCTATTCTGCTGAAGCGGGACACTTTGTGGCCAAGATCAGGGCTGTAGACGCCGATTCTGGTTATAATGCGCTGCTTTCTTATCACATCTCTGAACCCAAAGGAAACAACCTGTTCCGGATCGGAAGCAGCAACGGGGAGATCAGGACTAAGAGGAGAATGAGCGACAATGACCTGAAAACTCACCCGCTGCTCATTTTGGTTTCTGATAACGGAGTGCCCTCACTGTCAGCCACTGTGTCAATTGATGTTGTGGTTGCTGAAAGCACAGGTGACATCCAGAATCAGTTCAAGCCTGTTCCGATGAAGGAGGAGACTTTCTCCGATTTAAATCTGTATTTGCTGATCGCCATTGTGTCAGTTTCAGTCATCTTTTTATTGAGCGTCATTAGTTTAATAGCAGCGAAATGCTACACGACAGACAGTACTTTCAGCAGGTACAGCGCCCCAGTCATCACCACACATCCTGATGGGAGCTGGTCTTACTCTAAATCTACTCAGCAGTACGACGTGTGTTTTAGCTCTGACACACTGAAGAGTGACGTAGTGGTTTTCCCTGCGCCGTTCCAGCCTGCAGATGCGGAACTTATCAGTATTACTGAAGGAGACACTTTTAACAGAGTACAAACTCTCCCTAATAAAGAGAAGGTAAGGTCCACGTACAATTCACGTATAGCTACTGCTAATGTTAACCCACTTCTTATTTAGCCTGAGTCTCTTTTTGCGTTTAATTGCTCCCATCTCTCATAATAATTGCTAGAACTATAAGTATTTTTTTCCCGTGATATGTATTTTTTGGATTTTACCACATTCACAGTAAAAGAAGCAAAATGAAACAGGACATTACATTCTAATACATTCTACTGTTTTCTAGCTTTTTCTTGTAGACCTTGCTCATGCCTTGTGGCTGCAGTGGTGGTACAGGCACGTTTCGCTGAAATGATTTGCGCAGGTTGTTTTCATTAAAACAGTGACGTGGAGTCTTATACATTGCTTAGTTATCTCTTTACAGTTTTGTTTGCATAGACCATAAGTAACTTTTCTTCTCTTTGAAGTAAAAAGTAAGAACAACAAAGCTGAAAGAACATTTTGCTTTTAGATCTGTCAAATTCAGCAGATTTATTTACATATGGCATCTTTTATCAGTTTAGTTCGTTTAATCAGATACTAACATTTGATGATGACTATTATAAACAACAAAAGTATTTTTGCTGTTTTTGTTGTTAATAAAATAATATAATAAAAACAACAATAAAAAGAACAAGAATAATGATGATGATTATTATTATTATTATTACAACAACAACAATCATAATAGGAAGAACAAGAATAACAATAGGAAGAAGAATACGTATATTAATAGATTTTTAAAATTGATCTATCCATGTATTTACTTGTTTTTTTTGTTTACTTGTTTTAGATGTTTGAGCCATTAAAAAAAGAACTAACACATTTTAATTAAACAACTCAGTTTAGTACAACACATATTTGAAATACACAGCACTACTTGATTGGGACACGGTGGCCAATAAAAAAACGGACGCATGGTGTCGCTGTAGACCATGGAAAATATTTACCATGGCTTTAATTTCAGGCTCCACCTCTTGGGCGGTTGTTAGAGAAGCAAAAAGGATGTCTGGGCTTTGTTCGCTGTGCACGGAATGGTGGCGAAGGACTTGCTGTTTCCGAGACTCGTAACACTGGAAATATTCACACAGAAATGCTTCACGTTTGATGATGATGTTTAGATGTTGTACTTGCTGAGTCCGTTTTCGGCGAAATGGGCTGGCCTGTGCTTCGGGAAACACTGTGGATTTGGTGCGCTGGATTGTTTTGTTTACTGGACCTGTGCAAGGGGCAGATATCTTATTCGGTCTCCGAGGAGGTTGATGAAGGGACATTTGTAGGAAATATAGCAAAGGATTTAAACATAAATATACCTGAACTGGAGTCGAGAGGACTGCAGATTGTGTCGGGACATAGTAAGAGATATTTTCATGTAAATTTGAAAACGGGAGTGCTGTTTGTCAGTGAGAGGATTGATAGAGAAGAGCTTTGTGATAAAGCGATAAAGTGTTCAGTAAATATAGAAGCTGTATCAAGTAGTCCTATGACACTCCACAGAATAGAAATAAATATTTTGGACATTAACGACAACCCTCCGTTATTCCACGAAAAATCATACAATGTTAATATTACTGAGTCAGCCTATAACGGAGAAAGATTTCCTTTACCGGTAGCTGATGATGCAGACGCAGGGGGCAACTCGGTAAAATCTTACAAACTGAGCCAAAATGAACACTTTTATCTGGATCTACAGAGTGACGGAGAGCAGAGCATGTCTGCAGAGCTAGTGCTACAAAAACCTTTAGATCGGGAGAAACAGCCTGTCCTTAAGCTCACACTGACCGCTATAGACGGAGGAAAACCTCCCAAATCTGGAACCATGGTTATCGTCGTCAATGTCGTGGACGTGAACGATAACACTCCGGTTTTTAGCCAACAGCTTTATAAGGTTCGTGTTTCAGAGAATAGTAAGGTTGGCACCACACTGATAAGCCTCACGGCTACAGACTTAGATGAAGGCGTGAATGGTGAAATTGTATATTCTTTAATAGAGCGACGAAGCTCAACGCCACCTGGGTTGTTCAAAATCAACCCAGAAAATGGTGAAATAACAGTACAAGGAGAATTAGATTACGAGGAACATGCTGCGTTTGAAATCCGAGCACAAGCAAGGGACCGCGGGCATTCGCCTCGTAGCACGCACTGTAAAGTTCTAGTGGAGGTTATTGACGTTAACGACAACGCACCTGCCATTTATGTGACATCCCTAACAAGTGCAGTAAATGAAGATTCCGCTTTAGGGACAGTGGTGGCTTTAGTGAGCGTCACAGATAAAGACAACGGGAAAAATGGAGTTTCAAATGTTGATTTATTGGGATCTGAAAAGTTCAAGCTGACATCTTCTTACAAAAATTACTATTCTCTAGTTGTTGATGGCCCACTAGACAGAGAGAGCACGTCTCTGTATAACGTCACCATCAAAGCGACCGATGAAGGGACCCCATCTCTCTCCAGTAGCTCTGTAATTACTGTACACGTTTCTGATGTGAATGACAACGCACCGCGCTTTCCAGAGTCATATATTAATGTTTATGTGACAGAGAACAGTGAGATAGGAACTGTTATTTATACAGTATCTGCTTTAGATCCGGATGTAGGTGATAATGCCAGAATCACATATTCATTACTAGAAAGTTCTAAAGGCGCTCGGGTAACATCTGTAGTGAATATAAACTCTGACAGTGGAGATATTCACAGTCTGCAGTCTTTTAATTATGAGGAAATAAATATTTTTCAATTAAAAGTTCAAGCCACAGACTCTGGTGTTCCTCCTCTGAGCAGTAACGTGAGTGTCAACGTTTTTATTCTGGATGAGAATGACAACAGTCCCGCGATCCTCGCGCCCTATTCTGACCCCGGCTCCGTCAACACCGAGAACATCCCCTATTCTGCTGAAGCGGGCTACTTTGTGGCCAAGATCAGGGCTGTAGATGCCGATTCTGGTTATAATGGGCTGCTTTCATATCACATCTCTGAACCCAAAGGAAACAACCTGTTCCGCATCGGGAGCAGCAACGGGGAGATCAGGACTAAGAGGAGAATGAGCGACAATGACCTGAAAACTCACCCGCTGCTCATTTTGGTTTCTGATAACGGAGTGCCCTCACTGTCAGCCACTGTGTCAATTGATGTTGTGGTTGCTGAAAGCACAGGTGACATCCAGACTCAGTTCAAGCCTGTTCCGATGAAGGAGGGGACCTTCTCCGATTTAAATCTGTATTTGCTGATCGCCATTGTGTCGGTTTCAGTCATCTTTTTACTGAGCCTCATCAGTTTAATAGCAATTAATTGCTGCAAGACAGACAGCATTTTCAGCAAATACAGCGCCCCAGTCATCACCACACATCCTGATGGGAGCTGGTCTTTCTCTAAATCTACTCAGCAGTACGACGTGTGTTTTAACTCTGACACGCTGAAGAGTGACGTAGTGGTTTTCCCTGCGCCATTTCTGCCTGCAGATGCGGAACCGATCAGTATTACTGAAGGAGACACTTTTAACAGAGTACAAACTCTCCCTAATAAAGAGAAGGTAAGCAATGCATTTTAATTCTCTGAGTTCGGCTTGTTTCTGGTTTATCTCCAAGGTGTTAACTTAGAGCCATTCTGTCTATTAATTCATGTTCTTTCAAGCATGAATTAATACTGTCTGCGTTAAAATGGTCGCCAGCTTTTGCCCATTTTTGGATATCAGCAAACAACTTTCGAACGTTGGAATGTATTTCATTCTACTTGATATTTTACAACAATAATTATTTTCATTGTATTTGGGATTCAGGGTCTATATTTGGGATTCAGATTTCGTCTTTTGCTGGAATGAAATATCGTGTTTGTAGTTTGCAGTGTACGATTCTGTTCTCCAAGTGAAGTGTCGCTGTCCATCGTGCTGATTTCTTTCTGCGAACTCTTTAGCTGCAGTTTGTGTTAATACGGATTTCTTTTTAACCCTTAAACATTGATAAAGTATTTCGACAACGTGTCTAATTTGCTTAAGGTATGGGTGCTTTTATTCTCTGTGACAATGCATTTTATTTCTTAAATGTTTATGCAGAGCACATGTTAATAGTAATTATTCACACGTTCCTATTCATTCTTCAGCTTTCATATTTTAAAATAATGTAAATATTTGTATTAATAATTGGAATGTCTACTAAGTTTGTAATATTTTATGTGTCTGTCCGTTTGAAATGCCTTAACAGAAAAATAAAAAATAAGTAATTAAACAGATGTTTTTCAATACACGACAGTAGCACAGACACTTAATTTTTTTTTTACAGAAAAATATATTACAATGAAACAATGCAGAATCAACAATAATTCACTTATTTGTAAATAAGCGGATGTATTTTTGAGCCCAGTTATTTTGTTATGAACTTTCTGAATAGGGCTTAACAAGAATCCTACACGTGGTGTCGCTCTATACCGTGAAAGTACTAAACGTGATGACGTTCTTAGGCTCCTCCTACCCCTTGTGGTAGGTCGAGAAGAGCAGGGATTTGGTGCTTTGTTCGAGGAAGCACGGATTAGTGGGAACAATATGAAAGCTTCGTGATATACTGGATGCTCATTTCGGAATGATTAGTCTGGATTTACTGAAATCTTGATGGCAAGACTTGAGAATCGTTCTTACTAACGCTCCTTTCTCCGCAATGATCACTCCTGGAAAAACAGAAAAACACTGGACTCGGTGCGTCACGCTGCTTTGTTTACTGGATTTGTGTGCTGCGCAGGTACTGTACTCCGTCTCGGAAGAGGTCAGTACGGGGTCATTTGTGGGAAATATTGCAAAGGATTTAAACATCAACGCGCATGAACTCCAATCCAGAGGACTACACATTGCATCGGGGCACAGTAAGCGCTATTTTGACGTGAGTTCGAAAACAGGAGTGCTTTTTGTCAGTGAAAGGATAGATAGAGAGGAGCTGTGTGGTAATACAGATAAGTGCTCTGTAAACATAGAGTGCATTCTTAGCAATCCAATGCAGTTGCACAGAATAGAAGTAAGTATTTTAGACATAAATGACAATGCACCGTCTTTTCGTGACGTTTCGTGTGCAATTAATATTACAGAATCAGCTTATACAGGTGAAAGATTTCCTTTGCCAGTGGCAACTGATGCAGATTCGGGCAGTAATTCTATTAAGAGCTACAAGCTGAGCCCGAATGAACACTTCACTCTGGATGTACAAAGCGGGGTAGAGCAGAGTGTATCTGCAGAATTAGTCCTACAGAAAGCTTTAGACCGTGAAAAACAGTCTGTTATCCAGCTCACACTGACCGCTGTAGACGGAGGAAAACCTCCTCGGTCAGGCACACTGCAGATAGTGATACATGTTGAAGATGCGAATGATAACATTCCTGCTTTCTCTAAACCGCTATATAAAGTCCGTGTGGCTGAAAACAGTCCTTTGGGGAGCTCTTTAATTAAACTAGAAGCTACAGATTTAGACGAGGGAATAAACGGAGAACTAGTGTATTCTATTACAATGGGAGGGAGTTCGGAGATTTCTGACCACTTTGCCATAGACTCAGTAAGTGGTGAAATTACAACAAAGGGAAAATTGGACCATGAAGAAAATCCTGTTTACGATATTCGTGCGCAAGCACGAGACAAAGGCACTCCCTCTCGCGTTACGCACTGTAAAGTACTTATAGAAGTTCTGGACGTTAACGACAATGCTCCAGAGATCACAGTGTCATCTGTGATGAGTCCAGTAAAAGAGGACTCTCCATTAGGAGCAGTAGTGGCCTTAGTCACAGTTACAGATAAAGACAGTGGAAAAAATGGAGAGGCGAAGGCACATGTTTCAGGTTCTGTTCCGTTTAAACTGAAACCATCCTACAAAAATTATTACTCCTTGCTAGTCGATGGTCCTTTAGACAGAGAGAGCAGGCCACAATATAACATTACTATTAGAGCAACAGACGAAGGGACCCCGCCTATATCCAGCATAAGAGCAATTATTGTGGACGTGTCGGACATGAATGACAACGCCCCGCGCTTTCCAGAACCCGTCATGAATGTTTACGTGAAAGAGAACAGTCAGGTAGGAGCTGTTATTTATACAGTGTCTGCGTTTGATCCTGATTTAGGTCAAAATGCAAGGATATCTTATTCACTACTAGGAAATATTAGACCACTACCATTGGTGAATATAAACTCTGACAGTGGAGATATTTACAGTTTACAGTCTTTTAATTATGAGGGATTGAAAACGTTTCAGTTTAAAGTCCAGGCCACAGACTCTGGTGTTCCTCCTCTGAGCAGTAACGTGACTGTGAACGTTTTTATTCTGGATGAGAATGACAACAGTCCCTCGATCCTCGCGCCTTATTCTGAGCACGGTTCCGTCAACACCGAGAACATCCCCTATTCTGCTGAAGCTGGCTACTTTGTGGCCAAGATCAGGGCTGTAGACGCCGACTCTGGATATAATGCACTGCTTTCTTATCACATCTCTGAACCCAAAGGAAACAACCTGTTCCGAATCGGGAGCAGCAACGGGGAGATCAGGACTAAGAGGAGAATGAGCGACAGTGACCTGAAAACTCATCCGCTGCTCATTTTGGTTTCTGATAACGGAGAGCCCTCAATGTCAGCCACTGTCTCTATTGATGTCGTGGTTGTTGAAAGCACGGGTGACATTCAGACTCAGTTCAAACATGTTCCGATGAAGGACGAGAGCTTCTCGGATTTAAATCTGTATTTGCTGATCGCCATTGTGTCGGTTTCAGTCATTTTTTTACTGAGCCTCATCAGTTTAATAGCAGTGAAATGCTACAGGACAGACAGCACTCTCAGCAGGTACAGCGCCCCAGTCATCACCACACACCCTGATGGGAGCTGGTCTTACTCTAAATCTACTCAGCAGTACGACGTGTGTTTTAGCTCGGACACGCTGAAGAGTGACGTAGTGGTTTTTCCTGCGCCATTTCCAACTGCAGATGCGGAACTGATCAGTATTGATGGAGGAGACACTTGCACCAAAACACAAACTCTCCCTAATAAAGTGAAGGTAAGATAAATAAAATTAAAGATCAAAGAGGTCTGATGTGCATATAACTTTGCTTGGTAAAGTGCACCATATTGACATGGACGCACTCTAAGTTGGTTATATTGCTGTCTGTGGTGCTTAAACTCTGAGCCCTAGTATTGATTGAATGATTGTGTGTGCGCATGGACACAAACTATTGTTTCTGAGTAATTCTGCAAAAATAATGTTTTCTCGCTGTTTTCGTCATAGATGTGTGCTTTAAGCTACGCTAAACATATGTTTTTTTCATGTATATTTTTATCTGTGTAATTCTCATTAATTCGGAGATCAGATATTTGGGTTTATACAAATATTTCCCTGTTGTCATTTACAATATGAAATTGTGTTGCTCCAGTCTTCCTTATTTTCTCTGTTGCATCAGCACTGTTCACTTAGATTTAAGTTTCTATAACTTAAATAGTAACAAATATTTAAGTATTGCGAGTAGTCAGCACGTTACTATTCAGAGAGGTGACTCCATTTTAGTTTATCTTACTTTAAACTTTAAAATAATTATTTTGAAATTCATTTTTGCTAACATAAGGAAAATATCTTCTGTGGCAAACTGTGTGACGAGTCTGCTTTAACACTTTTTCTCTGCTGTAACACTTGCGGTGTTTTCTTTAGTCTTTTGAGTTGTTCCTAATTTGCCCGAATAGCTGACAGGGTGCAATTATACTTAAATTCGCATTTGCCATACGATTGTCTGCTTGTTTTTGTGAATGAGTGGAGGAGGTAATGTCAGAGGTTGTTAAAATTCGGTGTACTGTTGTTGGAGAGCGCCTACAAGAATTTGTGTTTATTTGTAACTGAATGATAACGTAATGATATAGTCTTGTGTAGATACATTCTGGAAATCCCCACACAGTGTCACTAGTGACCCGTGCTTGAATTTGTCTTGCAACACACTCCGCCCTTTTTGGGGCAGGGCGTTTAGGCTCTTTCATGGCTTTGTTCCAACGTTGCAACAACAGCGAGGGTGTTTTTTTCCACTGTCTTAGCAATTGATGAAAATTCAGAGCAATGCGCACTGATTTTAACGTTGTTTTGTGGACGATTTAACTGCGGAATATGGCTGAAATTGTCAAAACGGCATATCTGTCATGGATCCTTTTCATTTGGGCTTGTCTTTCTAGCACTGTGAATGGGCAGATTGTGTACTCCGTGTCGGAGGAGAGTAACCCGGGAACTACAGTAGGTAATTTAGCCAAAGACTTGAACCTCCGTGTTCGAGACTTGGAGAGCCGTGGATTTCAGTTTGTTTCAGGACCCAACACAAGGTATTTCGATTTAAGTATGAAAACTGGAGTTCTTTATATTAAAGAAACATTAGACCGCGAAAAGCTGTGTGGACGTGCCTCGAATTGTGCGTTGGAATTAGAGGCTATTGTAAGTTCACCTCTGAACATGTATCGTTTTGAGGTGAATGTGGTAGACATAAATGACCATGCGCCTACATTTCGCTCCTCAAAAAGTGAACTGAATATTTCTGAATCCGCATCTCTTGGAGATAGGTTTGCTTTACCAAATGCATATGATGCTGATGTGGGCAGTAACTCGCTAAAGAACTACAAGCTGAGCCCCAATGAACACTTCTCTCTGGATGTACAAAGCGGTGGGGAGCAGAGTCTATCTGCAGAGCTAATGCTACAGAAAGCCTTAGACAGAGAGAAACAGCCCGTGATCCAGCTCACATTGACGGCAGTAGACGGAGGAAAACCGTCTAGATCAAGCACTTTAAACGTAAATGTAAATGTATTGGATGTGAACGATAACACCCCTGTGTGTGACAGATCACTTTATAAAGCTCGGATTTCGGAAAAAGCACCACTGGGCACATCTGTTATAACAGTTAATGCAAACGATGTTGACGATGGACTGAATGGAGAAATCGTGTATTCATTCGTACATCATGATCACGGAATTATTGATTCTTTCGCCATCAATCCTGACAGCGGGGAAATAACAATTAATGGAGAGCTGGATCACGAATCAAATAGTGCCGTTGAAATTCGAGTCCAAGCAAAAGACAAAGGGCCAAATCCTCGGGCAGCATTTTGTAAAATATTGGTTGAAATACTTGATGTCAATGACAACATTCCGGAAATATCTGTAACGTCACTAGTTGAAATTGTTAAAGAAGATTCGCCAGATGGAACAATGGTTGGTTTATTAACAGTCAAAGATAAGGATGCCCATAACAACGGAGCGGCCTTACTAAGGTTAGAAGGATCTCCACCATTTACTCTGCAAAATACGTATAAAAATAGATATACTTTAAACGTGAAAGGGCCTCTAGACAGAGAGAAAGTAGCTCAATATAATATAACTATTATAGCTACTGATGAGGGGACACCACCTCTCTCTAGTAGCTCTGTAATTACTGTATATGTTTCTGATGTGAATGACAATGCGCCGCGCTTTTCAGAGCCAGTCATTAGCGTCTATGTGAAAGAGAACAGTCAGATAGGAGCTGTTATTTATACAGTATCTGCTTTTGATCCTGATGTAGGTGAAAATGCCAGAATCACATATTCATTACTAGAAAGCTCTAAAGGTGCTCGGGTAACATCTGTTGTGGATATAAACACTGACAGTGGAGATGTTCACAGTTTACAGTCTTTTAATTATGAAGAAATTAAAACGTTTCGGTTTAAAGTCCAGGCCACAGACTCTGGTGTTCCTCCTCTGAGCAGTAACATGACTGTAAACGTTTTTATTCTGGATGAGAATGACAACAGTCCCGCAATCCTTGCGCCCTATTCTGAGCATGGCTCCGTCAACACCGAGAATATTCCATATTCTGCTGAAGCTGGCTACTTTGTGGCCAAGATCAGAGCTGTAGACGCCGACTCTGGATATAATGCGCTGCTTTCTTATCACATCTCTGAGCCCAAAGGAAACAACCTGTTCCGGATTGGGAGCAGCAGCGGGGAGATCAGGACTAAGAGGAGAATGAGCGACAACGACCTGAAAACTCATCCGCTGCTCATTTTGGTTTCTGATAACGGAGAGCCCTCAATGTCAGCCACTGTATCTATTGATGTGGTTGTTGAAAGCACAGGTGACATCCAGACTCAGTTCAAATATGTTCCGGTGAAGGACGAGAGCTTCTCCGATTTAAATCTGTATTTGCTTTTCGCCATTGTGTCGGTTTCAGTTATCTTTTTAATGAGCCTCATCAGTTTAGTAGCAGTGAAATGCTACAGGACAGACAGCACTTTCAGCAGCTATAGTGCCCCAGTCATCACCACACACCCTGATGGGAGCTGGTCTTACTCTAAATCTACTCAGCAGTACGACGTGTGTTATAGCTCCGACACGCTGAAGAGTGACGTAGTGATTTTTCCTGCGCCATATCAGCCTGCAGATGCGGAACTGATCAGTATTGATGGAGGAGATACTTTTACCAAAACACAAACACTCCCTAATAAAGAGAAGGTAAGGCATTTTAGTTGCTTGTGTCCAACTTGTATCTGGTGTTTATCCTGGATTTTAACTTCAAGCCATTCTGTCAGCTTTTGTTTTTGTGTATAACAACAAGCAACTTTCGGTCGGCTGTATTTCATTATGCTTGATATTTTACAATAATTTTGTTTTCATTGCATTTGAAATTTGGGACTGTGTTTGGGCTCAGTCTTCGTCTTTTGCTAGAATGAAACACAGTGTTTGTAATTCTGTTCTCCAATTTCCATGAGTGAAATGGCGCTGTCCATCGTGCTGATGGCGCTGTCCATCGTGCTGAACCCCTTCGTTGCAGTTGTTATTAATGCTGATTTTTCTTTAGTCTTTACAAACTGACGAAGTATTTCGCCAACATGTTTAATTTGCTTAAGGTATGGATACCTTCATTCTCCATTTGTGAAATATAGTCTTGGTGGTGTGTGTGAAAAAAAATGCAGTTTCTTGATTGTATGTTTATCTAGAAGTGTGTTGATTGTTATTATTCATACTTTCCTGTTCAGACTTCACTTTTCATATTTTAAAATGTTGTAAACATTAGTAATATTCATCCAGATGTCTACTAAGTCTGTACAGCTTTTTGTTTCTGCCCGTTTGGAATACATTTACAGGAAAAAAGAAAATAATAATAATAATTAAACAAATAATATCCAGTATGCTCTTAGTGCATAGACACTATTATTTTTACATCCAAATATATAACAATTAAATAATCCCTGTTTAATAATAATTTGTGTACACATTTTCAACCCCAATGGTTTTGTAATAAACATTCTGAATAGGGCTTAGCTTATTTATTGCACGTGGTATCACTCAAGACCATGAAAGCAAGAAAGGTGGTGATGTTCTCAGGCTCGTCCTATCTTGTGTAGGTGGAGGAGAGCAGGGATTTTTGTTCGAGGAAGCACTGATTGGTGGGGACAGTAGGCGAGCTTCGTGATATACTGGATATATATTTCTGAATTATTATTCTGGAATTATTGTAAGCTTGATGGCAAGACTTGAGAATCTTTCTTACTAACGCTCCTTCCTCTGCAATGATCACTACTGGACAAACAGAAAGACTATGGACGCGATGCGTGGCACTGCTTTGTTTACTGGAATTGTGCACTGCACAGATATTGTACTCCCTTTTGGAAGAGAACAGTAAGGGAACATTTGTGGGAAATATTGCAAAGGATTTAAACATAAACGCGCATGAACTTGAGTCTAGAGGACTACACATTGCATCTGGACACAGTAAGCGCTATTTTGAGTGAGTTCGAAAACCGGAGTGTCCGTAGTCCATAAACATTAGGATCAGGAGCAACAATCACTGCTGGAGCTTTAGGCAGCAGTTGCCCCAGCTTGGGGAAGGGCCCGAGTGGAGCGGGGACCAGTCGAGGGTAATTTCCCACAGAGATCAGTCTGGCAGATGTGCAGCAGTTCCCCTCAGAGAAAACAGAGGAGAGAGTTAGTTGTTTAAATTTGCTGAGGATTGTTAATATCAATGAGGAGTGCCTCATTGATATTAGTTATGACTCCTGCATATCTAGCTAGAGCAGCCTGGCTAGAAAGGGCAGGACCAGGAGGTATGATGGGCGTGAGAGCGCCCTGAGACACCGGCACACCTCCACTCCACCGTCACAAACCTGAGTGAAGGTGAGGAGTGGTGGGGCGACAACATCAGTGTCCCAGTTTACTTGAATTCTCTGAGCCCACCGTCTCCCAGCCCTACACCTTCCATCTAACAAGAAAAATTAAATACAAAAAGCCTGACTAAACAAGTATGTTTTCAGCCTGCACTTAAACACTGAGACTGTGTCTGAGTCCCGAATGTTGTTTGGTATAGCATTCCAGAGCTTGGGGGCTACATATAAGAATGCTCTTTCCCCTGATGAAGCTTTCATAATTCTGGGAACAAGTAAGTAGTCAGCACCTTGAGATCCCAGTGACTGCGGAGGTTCATAGTAAGAGATAACTGGGTGCGAGGCCATTTAAGGCTTTATATGTCATTAGAAGAATTTTGTAGCCAATACAAAATTTTATCAGAAGCCACTGTAGTCTGGATAATATTGGACTAATGTGGTCGAATATCCTGGTTCTGGTGAGGACTCTGGCTGCCGCATTCTGGACGAGTTGAAGCTTGTTTAGGTGTTTGTTGGAGCAGCCTGACAAGAGGCTGTTACAATAATCAAGTCAGGAGGCAATAAAGGCATGGACTAGTTTTTCTGCATCATGGAGACATAATGCACTTTTTAACTTAGCAATGTTTCATAGATGAAGGAATGGTACTTACATGAGCGTCAAATGAAAGATCGGGATCGATAGTGACACAGAGATTCTTTACAGTTAATGCTGGAGAGGCTGAGGAACCAGCGAGATCAAGCATTAGACCTGACAGTTTGTTTCTAGCAGCTTTCGGACCTGGAAGAAGGACTTCAATTTTATCTGCGCTGAGTAAGAGGAAGTTATGTGACATCCAGTCTTTTATATCTTTAATGTAGTCCCCAATTTTATTTAATCTAGGTGTGTCATCGGGATTTGCCGAGATATAAAGCTGTGTATCATTTGCATAGCAGTGGAAGCTAATTCCATGTTTCCCCATTAACTCTTACAAACTGATAGTGGTCGGTCAGGTATGATCTAAACCAGGATAAGCAGGTTCCAGTGATTCCGATGAGGTTTTCTAGTCTGTCCAGTAAAATAGTGTGATCACTCGTGTCAAACGCCGCACTAAGGTAGAGCAGAACCAGCAGAGAGACGAATCCTTTGTCAGCGAGCAGTAAAAGATCATTTATTATCTTTACTCAGGCTGTTTCTGTGCTATGATGAGGCTGGAACAGTTTTTATATACAGTTTTTGTGTACTAATGAACATAACTGTTGGGCCACGACTTTCTCTAAGATCTTAGATACACATGGAAGGTTAGAGATCATTGATCAAGGTGCGTTTTTTTATAACAGCAGTTTAATAACTGCTAATTTAAAGGATTTCAGTGGATAACCAATACTAAGTGAAGCGTTTAATACCGATAGGAGAGGCCTGATGATTACTGGTAGGACCTCTTTAAGC
>JBBPCX010118285.1:0-20347 GCA_037974365.1 Hydrocynus forskahlii
TTTATATGTGTATGCAAATATATATATGCAGGAATGTGTATGAATATGAATATGTCTGAAGTCACATCAACTTCTTTGCCAAATGTTAGACCAGGTATTCATACACAGTTATAGACTGATTATAGACACTGAAAAAAATAGACTGATTATAGACACTGAAAATAATGAGGAATGCTGAAATTCACCTAGAGTGTAACAGGCACTAACAAGCTCAATAAAGGCTGCCACCTAATTACATGATCCAATTTATTACATCTTGGAGAAAGCTGTTGCTATCCCTCATGGTTTAAAACAGTACTTGCTTATTACTTTAACGAAAACTGATTAAAAACAATTTCAATTGGTTCAAAAGGCATTTAACTATGAGTTAATCTAATTGGTTCCTGGTACTAAATAAACATAAAGTGGATGTTCTGTTACGTTTTTTCCCCTGCGGGAGGGGAAAACACATCATACGCCATTTTACATGTAGATTAAGCCAAACAAGAGATAATAATGTAGCCCTTGCACCGCTTAAATACATGTTAATTAGTTGGTTTAAACTGCATGTCCAATTTGTACTCTCACATTAAACTGAACACATTTAAACATATTTTTTATTACAGTATTTCCCAATAAAAAGAAGTGTCAGGGATATATCACAGAATTCAGAAAGGTTTTCAGGCCAATCTTAAGTAAATTAAAGTGACCCCTATAGTCATGTGTGAACACACCACAGTACAACATATAGTATGAATAATGTGAAATTCTTTCTCTGCATTAAACCCAATCACCAAATAAAGCGGTGGGCAGCCAGTGACGCAGCGCCTGGGAAGCAGTGTTTGGGGACGCTACCTCGCTCAAGGGTACCTCAGTGGAGCCACTAGCAGTCCAGGGATTTGCAGGACCCATGCAGGGACAACTCCCTAAAAATCAGGCCACCAGCTGCCCTAAACAGTATGTAGACTTTTTTGTCTATAAATTAATATAAAAATAGAACATATTAGTAGAGTGAACAATCTTAGATTGCTCAAGTTCAACTTCAAAATATATACACATACACAAAAGGTCATTCAGTACGCATTACATTAAAGGGGACATATTATACCTCTTTTTAAACAAGTTATAATAGGTCTATGGGCTATACAAAACATGTTCATGAAGTTCTTTGCACAAAATCACTCTCACATAAAGAGATTTCACCAGCTCTATTCTTGACAGTTTCAGTCCTTTTCAAATTGATCCGTTTAAGGGCTGTGTCCCTTTTATGCAAATAAGATGAGGCTGGCCACGCCCCACCCATCCCATCCTTACGCTGCGCGTTTACCACACGTTAAAATGGCAGAAAACCAGCCCTATATGTTCGACCCCGAGATGGACACAGAGCAAGATGACATGTGTGCACACAACACTTCATGTGTGACTTGCCTTTGCCTGTAGCCATAGCACTGAGAAGCATCTGGCTGCAGACCTCCTCTGTGGGTAAATCTCCCCTGAGGGAAAGGAAATGATGTAACAGAAGGGGCGGGTTTACACAAGGAAGAAGAACCATACTCTGTTATTTGCCAAGAGATTTCAAGAGATTCCAAAAACATAAAAACAGTACGTTCTATATAGTATGAATGAGGGTAGCATGAATGGAATTCAGACGTACTGCATCCGCTGTGTTGATGTTGTCACGTGTCATGTGTCGTCACAACAGGATTTTATATTTAATGCAATGGCATTATTTTTTTACCTTTACAGAGGGCATTTTCTCACAAGTGTAATTTAACCACAATGAACAATGTTTTCCTTAAGGTACTTACACATTTTTCGAATATGACACCGCCTCTCCCGCTGCCTTATGGGATAGTGAAGTGTCCATCGAATGCCTACTACAGAATTCGGCCGGAAGCAGTAGGTCATCCGGGTACTTCTCGCCTACTGTTTTTCGAATATTATGAATTCGGACATACTTCTCGCCTCGCATACTGTTTTTCGCATACTATATAGTAGGGAAGCATGCGATTTTGGACGCAGCGCAAGAGATTAACGGTAAGTTAAAGAATATGTTTAAATATCATTTTAATATCAGGACACAAAAGGCAGAGTGAGAAATCATGCTTTTTAACCGTTGTGAACGTAGTCTTTGCTAACAGCCGGTTTTACAATTAGCGCTGAGTTTTTGCTAGTAGAAATAAACGTCTTTAATGTCAGATCAAGCAGATTATTTTTAGTCCTGTATCAGTGCAGCTTTTATGAATAAAATACAAAGCAGAGAGAGAGAGATCTGCACATTTATGTTAGATAATAGCTGGTCATTCTATGTACATACTTTATCCATTGTCAGATATAAATATTTGTAATTTGTAACGTATTGGTGCCATCATGTCCACACATTTGAATGTTTTGACTTTAACTGCTGATTGTGTTGGCAGATTTTTTTTGTTTGTCTTTTTTGGTCATTTATATAGATGCACAAATCAATACAGAAGGCAGGATCGTTACCAGAACTTAATACTTGCAACATCTGTTGCAAAAAGGTCCATTGTCCACTTTGTCCACCAACACTATTTAAACCTGCACCACTATTTAGAGTTCAAAAACATATTCAAATCCATCTTAAAAATTCACTGGATTTTGAAGGTATTGTTCTATTTATTTATTTATTTTTAATAGGAGTGTGTAATTGGTTGTAACTGTGCTAACTTAACTTTTGGTTCTCTTTTCACAGGATATAAAATATGCTTATGCAACCTTGAGTGTAGACCCCAGAGACATTTCCACTGCTCACTATGTTACAGGACAATACTGCGAAGGGACAGTATGGTCAGTCACCTTTCCTCCTGCTCTCAAATAAAAGAACAACATACAGACCAAGAAAAAACTACACCAGAACTTTCCTTGTTCGAGACACTGGCCACCATTTCTGCCACGCATCCACACACAGAACCTGGGAGCAGTGTATACCTTCCCCCATTAGATCACCCTGACAACAGTATCTTAAAGGCTGCAAAGCCTCTTCCACCCAAACCACTAAAAGTTCAGCGCCCCCATTGTTCTTTCAGAGTCCTTCAGAAAAACTTCAGTCCACACACATCAGTCGAATCCATGGACACTCAGAAAAAGACATTACTCTGGAATCACACCTCTACAGTGTTTGTGTAGATGCTACAAATGGCATATCTGCAGTCCAGAGAGCCAGACATGGCTTTTCAGTGCCTGTTCATGTACAGAAGAAAACATGGGGGAAAGTGCAGTGTTTTTTGTGAATTGGAAGAGTGCAGGCAGTTTCAACTCTTAGCACAGAGGAGTGGATTGTTTTTTAGTGAATGTGAACATATCCATTCCTTGGATTATTGCACTGACACTGCTGTTGAAGATGTCCTAAATCCATCTGTTCTTGAGGAAATGGTTCAGTGAAAGGTTTTTGGTGAAGAGAGGAAGATTTCATGCTTTAAGGAATCTTCATACAGCATTTGTCTATCCACACATGAACCCCAAAGAAAACATTACAGTCGTCTTGGCAGAGTCATGGTAACCTACAATAAAACTTAGAACACATGGCATTCTCCCTGTGCCAGAAAAAGAATATAATGCATCCACAGAAGCATTGTCAAATGGCATCTGTTTCAAACACAGAGAGAGTTGTTTCAGACCCAGAGTGCAGCTCCACCTGATGTACAACATCCATCTATAAGCAGTGTCACATTTCCTTTAACAAAGTTGTGCAGTACATTTACAAAGAAAAGAAACTTCTAGCCAACCTCCTAGCCGAACCTCTACAAGCGAAACCCATGTCTGACTATGTCATAGAGCTATTTCCACTGGAAAGAAAGTGTGCAGTTTGCACAGAGCATCCTGACCTGGACAGGCCTGTGCTAATAACAGATAAGGCCATAATTGTTGGCCTTGGTACCAACAGTAAGTATCATTTTTAGTTTGTGTTTACATTAAAAGTATACATTCTGTGTCAGGAATTGTAATTGAATTAAAAAAAAAAAAATATATATATATATATATATAAGATGTGTCCACCTTTTACAGGGCGTGTCCCCTCTGCCACATGGTGTATCGCTATCAGGAGTGGCAGGACGGACTCCATAATTTTAACGACCGGGTTGTTTTAACCCTGGAGCTTTGTGTTCTCCTCAGGGAAAACTTACAGGTACGTGATTTCTGTTTGTAGACTGTAGTGAATGTACTGTTATAAATACTGTTATTGTTGTTGCTTAATGCTGTTACACTTGATGCTATATGTATTATAATTATTTTCTTTTTAAGAACCACACCTCTGTATCAAGGACCATAAGCTCCCTAAAAGGACTGCAGAAAATTAAGCTTCCTTCAAGAGACACTATATTTCATGCGTACTGCCACTTTGAGGCATTGACACAACATGAATCCACATTTTCTTGAGTAAATTGCATCTTTTATCCACCTGTTGTTGTCATGGACCTTCACAAGAAAGGATTGTTTAGCATGGCCGGTAAAATATTTACTCCTTTTGGTTTCATCTGAGTTTGTACTTTACTTGTACTAAAGCTTTTTAGGTTTGGTCATTAACTTTATATCATTTTTACCCTTTTCTTTTTAGTAAGTGATCTCAAGAATCCTCCTGAAGAGTTCAATGGAGAACATGACATTGAAGTGTTTTGGGACTCTGTCAATACTAAGATGATTTCCCAAGCTTTTGTACCCAGTAAGTGATAACTTTAGTTGAAATTTATAAATTTACTGCATTTACATAATTAGTTAATAACATGTAATTATGCAAATGATCCGATTTTGTTTTGTAGGCTATGCAAAAAATCTTTTTGCCATCCATCCTAGTTATGACCACTGGGCTCCATGGATTGGCAGACAGACAAAGAAATCAGAGAAGGTGTTGAATACTAAATTTCAGAAAATTACCTCTGCCAAGTCTATGACAGAAACTGAAATGATCATAATGACTGAGGAGCGGCTGGTGGACGAATTATGGAAACAAAAGTTACTGCTTATTCACTGTTTGTGTGTATATGAGCATATTTTTAAACTTACTTACTGTTTAGGTTGAGACTGTTCACCAGCTCTGCAAAGCATGCAACATTGACTCAAAGGGATCCCATGACGACCTCATTTTAAGACTCCGTCACGAAATGAAAAACAGACATACGCATGACAAGGTTTTTCAGAAAATATGGGGTGTTTCAGGTAAAAACACCCACACGATATATATATATATATATATATATATAAATATATAGTATATGTTTATGTATAGTATATGTATATTATGTGTGCATATAGTTTATGTCTATGTATATGTGTGTGGGTGTCTGTGTACATGTTAATTATAATATTATGCATGTATTTATGTTGTCTTTGTGTTTGGTTTTTCAAGGTGGATGGGCAGTCATTGCATGCCCCCATGGCATTGTGTATAGTTTGAAGTTTAATTTGAGAGCAGAGTCCCCTCTGGATTTTACAGATCTGCTAATGTCATGGAAACACCTTTCAAATGTGTCAGTGTATGACTGTATATGTAAATTACAACTTCTCGCTAACTGGTGAGAGCAATAGTCCGTCAAAGCCCGACCAGTCCCAAGAAAGTGAACAGGTTTTAATCTGACAAAAGTGGGGGGAATGAAATCTCGTTTCAACACAAGTGGGGGTGTTGTTTCCCTGCAGTCCAGAGAAGAAGACTGGCTGCTAGTGTCTTTATATGTTCTGCCAGCTCTTTCTACATATGTTCATCAAAGACTTGATTGGCAAGTCCAGTTATTTTATATCCTGGCCTTATTTCTTTTCCATCTATCTTTTTCTTCTCCATGTATCGTTTTAATGTCATCCTGCATATCTGCCTTGCCACCTGACAAATGGACTTCCCCTTGCTCTATCCATGTCCTCTAGAGGAGTGGAAGCCCTGCCTGTCTTCCTATTATAACTCTGTGGCATGATGGTCTATTTCTATTTTTGATCTAAAATTAAGAATGTCTCATAGTTTTAGTGATAAAATGTAAGAATACAATGCACAATTACAATAAAATAATTTGTTTAAAATATTCATAAGTGGGAGTGAGTTAAGGCACAAATTAACCCAGGCCCTTTGACAAAAATCTCCCCAACCCCACCATTTTGGAAAAAATGTGTCATCCAGCAGTTTTGAGCTAACATCATGCTAGCTGTATAGACTCATAGTGTAGGTTAGAAAAGCCCTAAAACGTGTGAAATGTTTTCAAACATGTCTATAACTGTTCAGACACAACAATCAAAGAAAATTTACTTTGAAATGTGCTTACCTCTCGTGCAATGAGGCTCTCTTTTTGCAGGATGAGTAAAATGGCTGACTCTTCAAAAATGTCTGCTCACGTGACCAATTTCTTCTATGATTCCCTAGAAACGGGGTGGCACAAATCCCCCCCTAGCACAAATCACCCCACTTTCCCCTAACCATTCAATAAATATGTCACAACAAATGCCATGTGCCATCACAAAAAAATGGTGCCCATTTATAACCCTATTACGACTGATTAGCATATGACATAAACTGTTTTAGCATCAAACATGCAAACAATACCAAATTTAATCTGGGGAAAGGCTAAACAAAGCCCAAAATTTAACAAAAGACATGACACCAGAACTTATGTTTAAAATGACAGATTTTAATAGCACTATTGAACATATTTGATGCATTAGGTCTGCAACAAGACTATTGTTGAAATAAAAATATAAACAAAAATAGAGCCATTAAGTTTCATAACTTTCATTAACTGCTCAAGGAAATCTTATTAAGACAGTAAAATTACACTGGACTCTTATTATGAAAACAGTTTCATTATAAAGTTAATTGACAAACACAGTCTATCTGCATAACACAAGTGCATCAGTAATAAGAACCTTCAGAAGAAACATAGTTACTGCTTTTTAAAGCCACAGGCTTAATACATGTGATGAGAGGGCATTATAAGGAACATCTACACTGAAATCTGCATTTACTTCAATCCTAGATACCATTGGCTTCACCCAGCATGTAACAGGGCCTACTCACTGTTGTGGCCATACACTTGACCTTATCTTGACTCTTGGCATTAATGTGGATAACATAGCTATTCTTTCTCAGTCTACAGTAATTTCAGATCACTACCTCATTACATATGATCCTCATCTCAGTCATAATTTAAGCACGTCCCCTCGCTTTCGTATCAGCCGTGCAATTATGTCTGCCACAGCTCATAGTTTTATTGAGAATCTTCCAAAAATTTCAACCCCAATTGGCACTACAAACAGAACAAACTCTCTCCTCTGTTTTCTCTGAGGGGAACTGCGGCACATCTGCCAGACTGATCTCCGTGGGAAACTGCCCTTGACCGATCCCAGCTCCACCCGGGACACCGCTGCCTAAAGCTCCGGCAGTGAAGCGCCGGCGGCTCCTGATCCCGATGTTTATGGACTACGGACTCTTAGTTTTTCTTCCAACAATATTTACCTCTCTGGACACTTAGTGAAACCAACTCTATTATCCATAGAGGGCCTATCTGTCTATAATCTTGATCATTAATGCCCTCTCTTGTTATTCGTCCCCATAAAGATTGTCGTTCCTTTCTCTCTGGGTCGACCTGAGGAGGACGGGTTCCCCTTATGAGTTCCTTGGTTCCCCCCCGAGGTTTCTTCCTCTAGCCGAGGGAGTTTTTCCTCACCTTTGTCGCCTTTGGCTTACTCACTAGGGGCTCAGACCTGGACTTTGTAAAGCTGCTTTGTGACAACCTGGTTGAAAAAAGCGCTATATAAATAATATTGAATTGAATTGAATTGAATCTCAGAGAATCAGAGAAAAAAATTCAGCCAGCACATAAACTGCGAAATTAACCTTTCACACTACCACACTTTACAGTCCTTACAGCTCAAAATGAACCCAGAAAAGTTAAGATATGGATTCAAATCGGCTTACTGATGTCACGGCGGGTATTTGGAAGGACACTAGCAGGAAACAGAATGTAGAATTCTCTCGCCGCGGGGAGAGTTGGTTCCACCTCCGTTCCATCCAACGGGCCCGCCACTCCTGGTCTGAGGAGAGAAACGTGAAAGACAAGATGAACACGCATGTGGGATGACAGGGTTTACCTGTCTCACAATCTCAAATGGACCCAAGGGGACAACTTACATGAGGGTAACTTCATTTGGAGGTCCTGAGTGGAGAGCCAGATCCTATCGCCTGCCCGGTAAACCTGTGCCTCCCTCCGATGCCAATCTGGAAACTACTTAAACCATACAACCACCCTTCTGATGACGTGTGTGCCCTCTCCCACACCTGCTCCGCCGTGTCATACCAGCTTTGTCTCCATCCCAGGGACAGAGCGGGGGTTGATGCAAAAGCACACACTCAAAGAGTTCTGGGCATACTCCACGCAGCCAAGGAACACTGCCCAGTCATGCTGTTGCCCATGGCATTAAATCCGAAGGAAGCAACTCAGTTCCTGCACTTCAGACCGTTCAGCCTGACCATTTGACCATTTGACAGTAGTCCCCAGTTTCTTAAAGAAAGCTACCCAAACACAGGAAACAAACTGAGGATGTCCTCCGGGATGCCATAGTGCAAGAACACAGCGTGAAAAAACGCCTCAGCTACCTCCAGGGCGGTGGGCAAAGAAGCAAATGGAAGGAACTGGACCCCATTCGAAAACTGATCCATGACCCCCAACACAACTGTGTACCCTTCAGATACCAGGAGGTCCATTACAAAATCCACTGCTATGTGGGAACACAGCCTCTGTGATACCAGCAGGGGCATTAATTTCCCGGTAGGTAACAGAGGTGGGGTCTTTGACATGGCGCATACGGAACAAGACCTTACGGCCTTCTCCACATCTGCCCACAAAGAAGGCCACCAGTTCTTCAGACTGCATCTGAACTGTATCTCTACAGTTCGGTGGACCTCCGGATGCCCTGTAGCAGGTGTGTTGTGTGCCCACTCTATTACTTTTATTATTAAAGTCACGGGTACGAATGCTTTGTTTTCTGACCCCTCTGAACTGACCCCTCTGAATTCAGCTGCTCGATCACTACATCTAAATCCCAGGAGATGGGAGCTACAATGAGCGCTGAGGGAATAATTGGTTCATTTGTTTCTGGTACTTCTAGAGTTGAAAAGCACCCCATTAGGGCATCAGCTTTCCCATTACGTGAGCCAGAGCGATACGTAATCACATAATCAAACCTACTGAAAAACAGTCCACCAAACCTGTCTAGGGTAGAGTTGTTTTGCCTGCCGGATATATTCTAGATGTCTACCTCTACCACAAATGGTTTCGCTGGATCAGGCAATTTTAGCACCAGGTCTGAGGTGAATAGTTCTTTTAACCACGCGAAGGCCACTCTGGCGACCTGTGTCACCTTCAGATGTTTGGGTTTCCCCTTCAGTAGGCTGGTTAGCAGTGCTGCCACAGTTCTAAAGTTCTTTATGAATCTGCGATAGAGGTTTGCAAATCCAAGAAACCTTTGAAGCTCTTTGACCATTGTGGGCTCTGGCCACTCGGTCACCTCCTTAACCTTATCCTCATCCATTTGCCTGCTATCAAATGGCCATCTAGAGTGCACACAGGGATAAGCTCAGGCAACCTCTCCACAGGGAGTCCAAATGACGTCACCATCGGTCTGGACACAACATCATACATCCATGCCCAGAGCTGTGTACCTCCTAGTACTCAGGCCATGGGCTCAGTTGGGGGCATAACTGAGACAGACCAGATGTGATTCCTCTTATGTTATAGCAGCAACTCATCCACAAAAATTTTAATTTAAAAAAATCAGTAGTCAGTCCCTATTCATCTTTGGATTGATAAGCTGTATATAAGCTCACTTAGGAAGGGGAAACTTAAGAAGATCAATAATGGTCACTTCCGCAGTCCCATTTTTTTCAAATGTGGCAGTGATTTAATTAAAAGTATGATTTGCAAATGATGTGCAAATGCTAATAAACTTAAAAAGATCAAAAGTAAATTTACTGTAATGTCACATTTTATTTAGTTCAGCATGTGAGAAAAGATATTTATGATGAAGCTATTTATCTTGCTTAATACATCTGGGGATGCCACACATGCAGACGCTCTTTAGAACGCTGATGTCATCAGACGGTACCAACCTTCAATGTGTCTTTCGACCCTAATCGCTACACTCTCCAGTTGGCGGGTCAGCAGTGGTAGCCAGATCGCAGCCCTTCAGCTCAAGGCCTCCACCCCCCCTCCTCCCTTTTAGGCTGTTTCTGCTGCCTCTCCAATCCTGCGCACAGCTGTCTTCCCCTCCCTGCCTGATACGCTGAGTGTAGTGAGCACTGACCATACTGACTGTGCCGGGAACCTTACACCCTACCTCCACTGGAAACAGCCATGCTTGCCACCCTTTTTCTCTACACTCCATGACTAGGTCTTGGTATTTTAGACTCTTCCTCTCATGGGCCTCATCACATCCTTCTTCCCATGGGACAGTCAATTCTACAAGGATGATGATCTTTGCCTTCTCTGACCAGATGACTATATCTGGCCTCAAGTGGTCTGGACAATGGGAGGGAAAGTCAGCTTCCTACCCAGGTCTGCTTGCATCTCCCATTCTTGTGCCCCCTGAAAGATGTTGGTTCTTGTTCTCTTTGCAGAAAATGACAGCTCCCCTGCCCTGATGAACTGCAGTGGTGGTGCTTGTGGCTTGTATAGTTGTGGTCATTTCCTGGCCTGCTCCAAGATGTTTGCAATCACACTGAGCACCTGGTCATGCTGCCACCTGTCTCTCCCCTGGGACAGGGCTGTTTGGCACCCAGCCAGGATGTGGGGAAGTGTGCCTTTCTTCCCACACAGTTTGCAGGCTGGGTCTTCCTTCAGGCCCCACCTCACCAGGTTTACTGGTGACGAGAGTGTGTCAGACCTCAAGCGGAAGCTTATACGGAATGGCTTCAGCTTCCAGAGTTCAGTCCGTGAGACCTTTTTGGGAGGTTCCATTTGGTCCATGTTCCCTTGGTTGCTAGTGCAACAGCCTTCACCTTCTGTGTCTCTTCTACTTGGTGACGCAATTCAGCCTGAACCAGCCTGAATCTCTCTCCTCTGCTGTTCACTTGCCTTCCACCACTGGATGAAACAGGAGGTTCCTAGTCCCTGCCGACCAGTGCAAATGTTGTCAATGATGTCCTGCAACTCCAGGGAGCTTTCGGCCTGCCTGACTGCAATGTTTGCTGCCCACTTACAGCCTGTTCTTGTTGTGACCCCGGCCTTGCTGACTTCATCTCTAGAGTCTATTACCAGTAATTATCTATTACCAGTAAATGGTTGTATACGCTAATATTAGACTTTCGTGTAAATTGGTTCTCATATTGTACATTTGTCTTGTATGCTTTCTCTGCTTCCCCAGAGAAGATGAAGAAGAAGAAAGAATGTAACTGATTCCTATGTTTTTGTTAAATTCAAAAACATACTTTAAACAATGCTAAGCAAAACAGAAGAGTTACATGAACAAAAGCAATACTTTATATTAGATAGAGCTTAAAAATAAAATTCAGTAATAACAAGTACAAATGTTGATGTGAGCATGCACAATTGATATGAGAGGACGACTTGATTTTACAGTTCATGAATAATATGAGGCAGACTCTGATTTGCTGTCATCAATGAGTGCTGCACTCTCACCAAATGAAGTGTTCTATAATGGTGACTAGGGGGCTGTGTAAAAATATCTATTTTAAAATGAAAACTTCACAGGTGATGTAAAGCACAGAGTCAGTAGTTTTCTGTGCTGCTACAAATTTTAAATGGTACTAACCATAAAAAGTCTGTAACACTTATACTGACATAGGGGAGAGTGGGGTGAGTTGTGCCAGTTTTTACTTAAAGTGACTTTAAAGCGAAGCCATGACAGTAATGCTTCCAACTAAAATATGTACATATATTTCAGCAGTGTTGTGCCAGTTCATACACGTTCTTTTTTCTGTTTGTTTGTTTTTTTTACATTTTCAATACATCCTTCTATCTGAACCTCCTTCAATCTTCTCCTTCTGTCTGTCATACGACTGAACAATCACAGACGTAAGTTACATTAAAAACCAATTTTGTGGTTGAGAATAGATCCTACCACTTAAGCAACGCAATATGTTATGGTGAAAGTGGAACAAAATGTGGTGCAGGTATACTGTATACCTGCACCTCAGTGAAACTAGTGAAAATGTACAGCTCTAAAACTCAAACATCCAGTTTTTTAGCTGTACTAAACATAAATTTCTTCCTTTTATAAGTTTATCTCCATGTGTATTTCTGCCAAGGTGTCCGAACTTCAAGCACTCTTGTGTTAGCCTGCTACTAAGAGCTGATTCTTTGTAGTGAATCAGAGGAGCAGACTCCCATCTAGAGAGAGCTCCTCCCCACTTTTTTTTCCTTTCGCTGCTCAGCTTTCTCTCAGTGGCTCAGCTCTGTTCATGGCAGAACTTTGTTTGGCAGCAATCACATGTGAGGATATAGGGTCATACCATTATGTGAAAACAGAGAGAGCAACAGATGCGGCAGTCAGGTGGAGCGTCTGTCTGTCCGTCCGCAGATACTGAGAGGAGAAACCACATCAGCCCATCCAATCTGAGACATTTTATTTTTCTGAATGTCAGCCTGCACTAGAGACATACTGTTTGGTTACTGAGATTGGTTCTGTTTCTGTTCTGTGGATTTGTTTGCAGTGTTAAAATTAAAAGTTTGATTAAAATATTTAAAAAAGTAAGAATGCCTGCTTTTGTAACAGAACAAATGCACAAAATCAGGCAATTATAAGACTTCTCATAAAAACACTAAATGCAAAAGGGTTTATCAACACACAAAGCATTCATATTTGCCAAGGCAGACTAAAATATGAGGCTACAGGGCCGTTTGGGAGCCGAAAGAACTGGCTCTTCTTTGGGAGCCGTGTCACAAGAGCCGGCTCTCTGAAAAAGCATTCTTACTTTTTAAAATATTTTAATGTGGTTTTTCCTGGGTGACCGGCTATATGTATCAGTAGAGTAACGTCGCGTCTGAGGTGTTCTGTAACCATAAAAATAATCCAACGGCGTATTGCATTTCTGCAACGTCATTTTCGCAGCCATGACCAGATCTTAATAAAATGTTATCTTACACGCACACTCTTACGCAACTCTCTCACAAGCACGCTCTCTCATGCACACACTCTCACGCGTACACCCTCATGCGCACACTCATGCACACTCTCTACTCTAGACTAAAAAGCACAGCCTCCATAACTCAAAACACACTGGTGTAGAATACAGAAAGGACATTTAATTAGTCAATTTGTGTGTGTGTGTGGTTAGGGGTATACATCCTCGTGCAAGGCACTCCCTTCTTTCATGTTCTTTTTTAAGTGCTAATTTACATTTACAGCAGTTTCACTCTCAACTTGATTAATATGCACATTACATACATGTAGGTCTACATAGTACATTGTGTCAGAACACCTAACGTGCTGTTTCATGGAGATGTGTAGAATTACAACTAAAAATTAACAAATTACGTGTTTTTTTTCATCAGCTCGTGTTGTGTGTTATTCTGTAAAATTTGACCAATTCCCTATTCTAGAGGTTCTACAAGCTAGTCAGAGGCCGTAGGTATTGTATGTGCTGTGCCAAGAATGCAATAATACTTGAGTATTTTTAAAAGCAAGTACTTCAGTACTTTAACTTAAGTAAAAATTGGACTGTATGACTTTCACTTGTATTCAAGTAACATTTGACCAGTGGTATCTGTACATTCACTTTAGTAATGAATGCGAGTACTTTGTCCACCTCTGGAGGAGATAGAGGCGTGGATGAAGCTCAATTTCCTTCAGCTGAACGGATCCAAAACAGAAGCCATCTTAGTTGGCACACCACATCGTCTCCGCTCTTCCACCATCACCAGTATCCCTTTCTCTGGCCAAAACATCCCCCTGTCCACATCTGTCACCTATTTGGGTGTTAAAATAGATCCTCTACTCACTTTTGACACCCACATCAAACACCTCTGTAAGACACCCCTTTATCTACAGGAACTCCCCTAACCCCATACCTCCTGACGCACCCTCCGTTCTGTAAACACAAAGTCTCCAGAACCGAGCTCCGCAGCATGGGGGGGCTCCGCAGGCTGTGGAACGCCCTCCCTGACTCCCTGAGAACCCCACAGCCTATTGATGTTTTTCAACAAAACTCATCTTTTTAGAAAGGCATTTTGCTCATTTTCAATTTCCTGTTTTCATTTTGCTTGTGTTTTTTTTTCTTTTATTCTATAGCACTTTGATATTGCTAAAATATAATGTGCAATACCAATTAAAATTTCCCTCAACAGCTCCCTCTGCAGCTTCCTCAGCAGATCCCTCAGCAGGTCCCTTTTTAGGAAAAATAAAGAGGTAAAATAAAGTGGGAAAAGGAAAGAGGAAAAATAAAGAGGAAAAATCGAAGGTGAGGACTGAAATTAGGGATTGGTGGATGGGGTTTGGTCATGCCAAATGATCAGGTAATGATGTCCAGGTGGCAAAACCATGATCTGCCAGCATCCGATTCACCAGCACCGGCTACAAATGTGAAGAGAAAAACAAAATGAAATCAGAACCATTTCCACCCATAACATCCATGAAGTTCTCACAACTGCAAACACACTCACCTGATATCCATCCACTCTATATACTTCCACTAACGGGAGGCCTGTGTCAGGGTCATAGTGTGTGACCTAAAAATCAATACAATAATCAGTATTTATGAGACATCAGCAGTAAACGATTTTTAATCCTAATATTATCCAACACTTACATCCGCAAGCAGAGCTGCGCCTTGCAACTCCTCCAAGAAGCTCTCAACTTCATTTGCCTTCGGAAGAAGAGGAGTGATGCCATCCAACAGTAGCCCTGTGGCTTGAAATGGCAGTCTCATGAAGTCATCCCTGAAAGTAAAAGCTTGTTTAAGAAAAGGAAAGCTAAAACCTCCATGGCTTCATACTGAGGACGGAGCAGAGGGAGCAATAACCTGATCGGATGAAGGATCTCCACATTCACAAAGTCGTAGCTGCCGTGATCCATGTACTGTATGACCACATCCCTGGAATCCTCACACACTGAGGCGATCCAGGCTCTCCACCAGGCCCCGTTCTCTGTGCGAGCTGCACAGATCAGACCTACAAGAAAGAGAGAGAGAAGAAGGGGTGGAGGAGTTGATTAATCCAGATGTGATCCACAGAGGAAGCCCACTCTTCCCAAAACAGATGATTTTCTACCTTTCTCTACAAATTCCAGAGTAGGGACACCAGGCTAGGAGTAGTGCTGGAACATGTCCTGCTTCAGGCTGCTCAGGGCGGCATATGTGGGATGGTAGGGCTGCTGCACAAACCAGTGATAGACTGAGTGGATTTTCGCACCAATGACAGGCACCGTCTGTTTTGGAAGGAGGAGCTGCAGGACAGACAAAAGGGTGTTTACCACAACTGTTCCCAAGCTTTTCACCTTGGACTGTTCAGAAACAACTTTTCTGTGAGGCAGCTTTAAAAAGAATGAAGTACTCAAGGATCAATGTTCAACGTTCATCAACAGCTGCAAACATGTACACAGTGTGATGAGACCAAGGACAACAGATAGCATTGTTCAACAGAGTGCAAGTTGCAACAGTAACAATACAAACACCACAGTATATAGACAACACAATCATGTACAGTAACGTAACATAACAGTGTAGTGTGAATGGGATATAAACCTTCCAGAGTGACTATTGTTGCACCGTAAGTATGATATTACTCAAGAGACAGTTCCCAGCACTGAACAACATGAAGTGTAGATTTTAGTGTAGTGGGTCAGTAAACAGAAGGTAAAGTGCAAGTGCTACTGAAATCCCATCCAGATGTCTGGAGAAACTGGTCAATTGTGCTTTAAAGGGGAGCAGAGAGAAAGGGTCAGTCTTACGCTGGGCACCGGTGGACGTGTGTACAGGTCGGCTAGACCCAGGCGCTGGAACATCTTCAGATCCAAGTGCTGGACCAGGAGATGCAGGGCTTGATGAACCTGCTGCTCAGTTCCTAAGATCAGAAAAACACATTCAGCTTATAGCACTATCCACAGTCACCAGTCAGGATTGGCAGAACACAGTGGCCCATCCAGTTTCCTCACCTACGACACAGCAGAGCTGGAAATCTTCAGTCTCAGACCGGGCTGTTATGTAGATCTCTGCTCCAGTGCTCTCTCACACAAATCTCAGATTCCTCCATCGTCTCCCAGTCAGTATGCCAACGAGATGCTACAAACAACGCATGTATAGTGAATGAGAGCAAAGTCAACATTAGTGGTTGAGAGAAATGCTACACGAATCTCAGTCACTAAAGAAAACCTGAGACACTGCTAGAGGTCAGTAGAGGTCACTCACCGTTGGCACCATCGTATCCCACACGATGATCACAGGTCTGTTTCATGGGTCAACCCGGCTGCCATTCAGCTACTGTGCTCCTTCCTCTAAGGTGGAGCAGCTGCCAACTGAATCTTTCGGGTTCACATTTGAACCGGAATGGAAAAGTTGTCATTTGAAAACACACAGCCATATATATACATACATACATACATATGGACAAAAGTATTGAGATGCCTGACCATTACACCAACAGGGACTTTATCCAAATTTCCCACAAAGTTGGAAGCATGGCGTTGTTCATTTAAGATCAAGATTAAGATGTCCATTAAGATTGTTCTTTACTGGATGTAAGGGACCTAGGCCAAAGCCTGAAGAGCTGTGTCCCAATATTTTTGTCCTTAAAACGTGTGTGTGTATAATATTTTATGTATAAGTACCAAAGCGTTCAGTATTATCTGAGCCCAACCCATAGCCTTTTTAGCAACGTATCATCATAGCTGAAGCTGAAGGTCAACTTCCCAGTAATCCTTCCCTATTTTCAAAACACATCAGTGCCTGTGTTCTCTTCACAGAGCAGAAATCATGGCACTAACCTTCGGGCTGATCAGCCGCTGCCTGGCTGGAGCAGAGTCCTGCTGCCTCACACACAGGTACCACACTTTCTACAGAGGAGTTCTTAAAAACAGATAAAAACAAGATCTTTAAACCCGGGAGCACTTTTAGGCTTGTCTCCTCCTACAAGCAGGTGGGGAAAACCCACAGAGGGAGGGGCTTCGGAGAGAGGCAGAGTGAAAGAGCAGCACACAACAAGTGTGAAGGAGAAGAAATGTTTTAAGCTGTTTAACACTGTTTATATTTTTTTAAATAAGATTTTCTAATACAATCTGAGGTTAATGGGTTTATACCCTTTTACCGCTAATTTTACAGTGTAAGGTTACACTACACACAGAGACATTGATGTTTTTAGATGTTTATTAGAAAAGTTAAATGACTCGATCACCACTTTTTAAAAAAATTGGATAACATTTATTTGGATAATAGTATTTTATAACACATTTTCATATATTACAGCTTTCTACAAACCCATCTGGATTTGGAACCCATTAAGTCGAACAGGACTGGCATATTAGAATCACTTTATACATTTATCCGCAAAAGGATTACCTTTATATTATTACACATATTGATTCCAGACTTTTGCACCGCTATGTAACCCACACCAGTGTGCAACAGCTAAGCAGCTTGAAGAAAAATGGAGAGTTGTTCAATTGTTTGAGGCCCAACAGAATTTAAAAACTTCACAACACAGAAAATACATCCACCTGCTTGGTTCTACAGGCCACTGTCACCAGGAGGCACTGTTCCACACAGCCACTTTCACTGGGGAGATCTTCAGTGGCCCTGGGTTACTGCCACTGATGTTGGCCCCGAGGCAGAAAAATGGAAATACCCTCTCTGTGAAGTGGCCTGTGAAACTGCAGATGGACATCAGGTCCAGAGGGTTGGAGAAGCTCACCTCCCCGGCCTCGTACTCCAGGTTCACCCTCACTTTCTCCAGCTGACCAATCAAATCCAGCTGTGAGGGCAGGGAGGTCATGGCCGTGTAGCAGCCGTCCGACAGAGCGATGGTCCAGAAGCCTGCCTCTGGCCCTCCTGAGACCTTGCCCTTCCAAGGTATCGACTCTTTCACCACACCGAGTCATTGTTGTCCCCCACCTCCACCTCCCAGGAGTGACGGCCTGAGGTGAAGCCCTCAGAAGCCAGCACGAACACGAAGTGGTCGAAGCGCTCCGGGTTGTCAGGCAGCTTCTGAATGACCCCAGTGTTTCTCACACTGGTCAGGTTCCTGCTCAGGGACAGGCAGGGGTAGGCCGTGTTGGGATCCAGAGTCACTGGAGCTGAAAGAGAGGTGATGGAGTAGGCCGTCACAATGCATATCAAATTGGGCCACACCTGCCTCAAACTATATAAAAAAAAAAAAAACAGACATATGGCGTTTCATTCCCTGTGAATATATCTTTTTAAAGAATGACATATATATTTCTCAATATTTAAGCATTTTTGGGGGTGTGAAATAAGAAATTTGAGGGGGCTACAATTAGAAATTATGAAATTATACATTATTTAGTGCAAGTATCTTTTAATATAACCTACAGTCCAATAAATGTTTAGAGCACTTCTGATAGCCTCATAGTCTCCCAGTGAAGGAGCGGGACCCAGCACAGTTCTGTAAAAGCCTGTTGTCTAGTAGATGTTGATCTCTGCTCCATTGAATTTGCCATAAACTTTCACTGAAGCTACACACACATTCATGCAGTGTGTCTAACAAATTAAAACGGCATGCCAAATTCTAATGGGAAAATGGTCATGTAAAAATAAAGGAGTCTATATACAAGACATGGGTGTGTCTACACACACACACAAACACTTGACACAGCTGGCCCAGGAACGTATCTTGCAAGTTTAGAACTTACTGTTCTCCACCATGGCCTGCAATTTCTCCCACATGCTGAACTTCAAAGACCTCACATGTTTGGCCACATTGAGGTCTTCGGAACGTTCTCCGGTTCAACGAATCTCTTCAATTATTCATCATTCAGTTTGAAACTCCAATATTTCTGCTGGACACTTAACCTACCTGTCAGACTACACAGTGTTAACTAACAAAAAAACTACACTCTATTCTACTCAAACACTAATGTTGTGTTTGAGTAGAAGCTGAAAACAATGAAGAAGGGGGATTAAGGGATTTACATTTTTGAGTTAAAGTTCACTTTTCAGGAAAACACCACAGCACACAGTATGAAATTCTGTCTCTACATTTAACCCATTCACCAAGTGTGTGGAGATGGTACCTTGCTCAAGGGTACCCCAGTGGTGCCACTAGCACTCCTGGGACTCAACAACTCCATAACTACCAGACCACCAGCCGCCCCCATCAGTAGCCAGGTCGGTCAAGCTCCTATTTGAAAGCTCACCTTGAGGTCGAGGGCCGCCTCTTTCATGGGACACACGCGGTGGCCCTGGTGCTTCTTGGAAGTGCGACACATGCAGCAGAGCAGCTCCTCGTCATCGTGGCAAAAGAGCTTGAGTGGCTCTTTCTGAAAAATGCACAGGTCAGGAGGCCTGGACATAATAGTGGACAACATGGCAAAAATATCATCACAATGCTGCCAAAAACTATTTTATATTGATCAATGAGAACATCAGTGTTGTGCCAGTTCACACTGAAAAAGGACTAGTTCAAAATACAGTTCATTCAAATAAAAATGAACAAGTTCACATTCATATTTCATTTTTGAAAAATTTTGAACAAAGTTCACAGCTCAAAAATGACCTAGTTCACGTTTGGGTTTTTTTTTTTTTTTTTTTAACATTTTCAATACAACATCCTTCTATCTGAACCTCCTTCAATCTTCTCCTTCTATCTGTCATACGACTGAACAATCACAGAGACATAAGTTACATTAAAAAACAATTTTGAGGTTGAGAATAGATCTTACCACTTAAGCAAGTGGAAAAAATGAGGTGCAGGTATACTGTGCCACAAGAGCCGGCTCTCTGAAAAGAGCCGAACTTCCCATCACTATAGCCTGCGAATGTAGAATGTGAACTGCGTTCGGTCTCGCGAGAGTGAACGTCACTCATGGTTACGTTTATAATTTGTAAACCGACTCGTTCAGTTCAGCGTTCACGAAAAATGGAACGTGTTCAATGAAGGCACAACACTGTATTTCAGGATGTGGTGCATCCCTGGGAACAATCACTTTGGGTCTGAAATGTAGTATTTAAGAAATATAGCTTTCTGAAAAAAGCAGTCTTGTGGCACAACTTGCCCCTGGTGTGGGGTAAATTGTGCCATTGGAGAGAATACACTAGGGTAAATTGTATCATTGATTACTGAAGTATATTTTGATCTCAGAAACCGTAATTATGCACAAAAGCTAGACAAATTCAATACAAAATTGCTAATTTATGGTCTATTTAAAGTTATTTTACAACATCAAAGGCCAAGAACTCCCCTATGTT
>JBBPCX010118295.1:0-20347 GCA_037974365.1 Hydrocynus forskahlii
GTTTTTTGCTTGAAGTTTCTAATTAAGGTAGTTAGCCTGTTTTAAATGGGCGATAGCCTGCTGCTGCTGCCGTCTTCAAGAGGCTCATGATGAGGTCAGGCGGCGTTTGTTCAAAAAAGGTTGAGAACCACCATGGTCGAGGCCATAATAACTGAAGTATATACGCAGGCTGCAATAATCGCCCTCCTTCTTCTCCGCCTCAAAATCATGGTGTTATTTGGTGAATTTTGCATATATCGCAGAGCTAGCATTAAGCATATTTCGCGTTCGCCCATCTTGGCTGTGTGGTGTAACAACCCCCTTTGCCATAGCAAGTGTAAACAAGCGAATCGGATATGGGTCACAATTTTAAAAAATGTGTAAACAGAAGGTAAAAAAATCGGATATAGGCAACAAATCAGAATTGAGCATCAAGACCTGCAGTGCAAACGAGGCCATACATCCACTTAATGTAACTGATCTGTACATATTTTGCAAACATTTCTGAGAGCTAAAATAACATGCTTTATGTAAATGTGTAGTGGCTGGGGTGGTCAGTATATAAAAGATCTGAAAGGGGATTTTCTATTGGAAAAATACCCTATGACCTTAATGATGAAACAGAAGCTTGGATGTTTCACTCATACTTCGAGATCAAGCTCTATGTATGCTGTGTTTAGGCTCAGTCAGGGCAACAAATAATGAGTTTGCCAGGAGTAAGAAACACTTCTCAACTCCAGAGTTTAGCATATGTATTAAAATCTCAATGTCTATGTATTTTCTTTCTGCTTAGGGCTGTAAATTCATTACCTAAGCACAAGAGTGGCTACTGGGTAAATGTTGCTTTAATAGTTGGCACTCGATCAGCTGAGGAGTGTCAGGAACAGTTCACTGCGCACTGCCAAACTCATGGAAGATCAAGAGAAAAACAAAAGGAAAAGGCTCCTAAACCATTTGAACCAGGTCAATTTTATTTGTAATCTTTTGTCATATACATGTATACTTTTAAGTTTTAAAATGGTGGCCATGTTTTTTCAAGTTTTTTCTGACTTTTGCAGAAAAAGAAACTTCTCTGATTACTGCCAAGGTTGGAACACTAAAGAGGAAGAAACAAATGTGGGAGTTCTTGGATCACATGCCAAAAGATGACCACGATGATGTTTTCACTGGCTCACCAATGTGCATGAAACAAATTAAGGTGAAAAGACCATCTACTTTTGGTTGATAGTTTATTTTATTAATTAGTGTGATTGCATCAGTAATCGCACTGCTGTTCTTCTTAAGTTTTATTTTTAGAAATTTTATTCCACCCATTTTTGGAGCTGTTTCCCCGCTTACTGTTTTCGGTCCCAGATCATCAAGGACCGAGCGTTAATTGTTAAAAACCTTGATTTGTGTCGTCGAGCGACCTCCGTAATGAATGGGAGAGAGCATGGTGGGGCGAATGGACTTATGATTTTAGATAGGAGCGGTAGTGATGTGAGCATTGCGACATCACAATGTCTGCAAAGGCACAAAACAGACGTGGAGTAAAACACACAGCATACTTGTAAACAGACTTTGACACTATAGCTCAAGTCAGTTTTATTTAAAAAAGACACGTGTAACTGTTTAATGGTTTAATTAAAAATAATCGTCTTGTGAATGCTGCTACGCATTCAAGCATCCTCACATAAATGGCTTGGTAAGAGTCAGGGAATTCATTTCCAAAATCCTCCCATACTGAATTATTTAAGGAGTGGTCCAGAGCAGGTTTGGTTTGAGATGCGCTGTTCTGGAGGCACTTAATGAGTTTGAACTGTTTAGAGTGGTGGTCTGTGAAACTATATGTCTGCATCTAAAAGGCCCCTCACAGAAAGTTAAGAAGTTAAAGTTGGAGGCATAAGAATGTAACTGCTGCACCCCAGCAATCATTTGTAGCCACCTAGCAACATCATAACCACAAAGCAACAAATCACATTTACCATAGCAACCGTGCAGTCATGTTTTCTTGCTGAGATGCAATCTAATTATTATTATTCTTCTTAGTAAACTGAATCCAGCGCCTCTACTCCTACTACGGTTTGAAATATAGGCATGGTTCCAACATCAAAACGTCCGTTAATGTACCCTGCATTGAGTGTGTATATACGTTTTGATCGGTTTATCAGGGGCAGAGTATTGATCATTTAAAAAATTGATCTATGCCGTTGAGTAATAATATACGTGGAGAGATGGAGGACAGTCTAGTCCCCTTAAAAATGTGGGTCGGAGAGGGAGTCTGTGATGTCACTGATAAGGAGATGAGTGTGCCAGGGCCTTGGATCTCTGATAACTTACATCTAGTGCTGTTTAAGTTGTAATGTCAGTGCTGTGAAAGCATTTCATTTTGTAGTAACTGATGTTTGAAAATACTGGTTATAGAGAAAGTGTTATTGCATTTCAGCATGTTAGTCACATTCTCAAATGCAAGTGATATAGTGCTGTTTATAGATGCTGTTTTAACTAGCCAGGCTACTGACTCCTCTCTAACCCCTGAAAATATGGAAGATTTATTGCTAATATTGGGGTGTGATCTATAGTAAACCTGCAATTGAGAATTTAATATGATTTCTATCAAGCAGTTGGGATATTGGTACTTGTTTTGTCTACGAAGCTTTGGTCACAGCCTTCTGGTGTTTCCAGGACAAATTTGTCGCTGCAGTGTCACTGGCTTCTATGCACAACATGCAAGTGCGATAACCACTATGCTGCTAACAGTCATTATTAAATAGATGGGGGTGGTAAGTGTTAATAGTGTAGAGGTCTAAGCTGATTTTGTATTGGGCAGACACAAATATTGTCCCTGTTTATGCAGATTTAATTAAAAATAGTTTAGCATTACAATTAAAGATGCAATGTTTTTTCTTGTTAAATATCCCTGCAATTAAACAAATGTGTTTAATTTGCTAAATATTGCTGATTAGTTATTTTTGTAACATTTTAAATTATGTATCAGGTGCAACCTCTGGTTCTGGCAAAAGCAGTGGACGCTCTTTTAGCAGCATGGCATCTTTGATTCCCTTAGAATATGGTCAGTTCTGCTAATAAATAGAGGATTAATGTGTGCGCAAATAGTGCACTTTGGAAACTAAGAAGCTTAACGTGTGTGTGGGTGGGTGGGTGTTTACAAATTACACACACAGTTACCTGCGTGGGCTACAAGTGGAGATGAGCAAGAATTCAGCCAGCTTCAAAATCCACAGACTCCCAGCTCTAGCAACTTCTCTTCAGTGAAAACTCCTCAGTGTTTGCACATTACTCCAGGGATGCTAGGGTCTGTGAATAGGTAGGTTTTCCCACACACCCAAAAGCTTTGACATTTGATATTTTGTTTGAACAGCTGTTATTTTGTTTGAACAGTCATATTTGTAAGTCCCAAACTTGCACAAGTTTCCAAAAGACTAGGCAACAAAGAATGTGACAAATCATTGTCAGATGTTCCACATAGATGTATCTAATTAGTGTTTATCTAATTTTTGTTTTCAACTAATTGTTATAGCCTAATGATTTTAAACAAGCCCGAAGTGGATATTTGAGCAAACAAGCTACATGCTCCTTTATATAGTTTTATTTTGTATGAAGGATTGTTTTTATCTAAAGAATAATCAACAAGCATAAAGGGATATTTTTAAAGTTGGTTTAACTTCTGTTTTGTTTAAGGAACAACAATGATAAGTATATTTACCACCTACAGAAGGTGAAAAGACGAGGCAAGCAAGGCAGCCCGAGGGTAAGTCTTTTGACTTTGTAAACAAACTGTAGGAAATGTACTGGACCTGGCTTAAAGCTGTCTTTTGATTTGGGTAAAACCAAATTTTACTTGAGTAATGAATTTTGCTTTTGGCCCCCCATGGTTCTTAAGCAGGACAAGTTCACACCAATTTCATCAGGGAGGAAAATCAAGAAGAGATGTGTTGGTATGTGCACTGTTACGATGCAGTTTAATCAAATTATCCAACATTTTCGTTAACTGATATTATGGTCAGCTAATTTTGTTAAAACACATTAGTTAGGCTCATCCTTCAGATTTTTGTTTTATCTCTTTTCCTTCAGCTGAAGATGATAACTTTGTTGTGTGGAACATGCTGTCTGACAAGGATGTTCCATCAACCAGAGGTGATGAGGAGGATGAAGAGGATGATTATTTCATGGAAGAAGTCTGAGCAAATATTAAGAAATATTTATGTACAATGGTTATGGTACGCTTGCTGGCCACCGTTATTCCCTCATGTAAACAGACATCAAACAAATTTGGCCATGAAGTTTCGATGTTCAAATGTTATAACTGATGGAAATTTGTTAAATGGGTGTTTTAAAGTCCTTTTTAGTTTTTACAATGGTGTCATGGGCCACTTGATTTTTGGATGTGTTTACTAATCTGGACTACAATTTGTTAAAAAAAAAGGTTTGAAAGGTTTTTAAATAAAAATAAATCATTGTGAACAGCTGGTCATTCTCTTTCACTCTCATAAAATTTCCCCCTGAATATAACTGGCTAAATATCTGTAGTGATTACCTATTATTGTGTAAGTCAATAATTGTGATAATCAATGTTATTTATATGCGTTCAAAACCAATTTAACCATCACTTAATCTACTTCAGGAGGTCACATTCAGCACTCAAAATCCCTCCCAGTAACGTGATGGTGCCTCCACCTCTACATTTAATCTATTGACTTCAGTTCTCTTGGGAACAAAATATAGTAACTGGCCAAACCTTTGTCACTCATATTTGATCATAAGCCAGCATTAATTACACTACAAAATAGTAAGGCTGGAAGAGTAAGTTCTTTCATCATGCACATACAAATTAATTTTAGAGTTTTATTTATTTCCAGAGTAGCATAATTTTACCTCGGTTGTGTAGCTGCATCGTCTGTGAAAAGACAAATGTGATTGCTAATGGCTGATAAATATGACCGCAGCAATGAGCACAAAAACTACTGTCCTGTTGCTAGTACTTTGCATCAGATGGGGGAGACATAGAAACTAGTTCTCATATTTAAGATGATGTGTAATGACGAAGTCGATGTGAAAAACATTCAGAATGGTCCAAGAAAAAAAAATATCCAGCAGCCAGCAGTTGTGTGGTCAAAACTGACTACTGATGAAGATGCAGAAGAGTATAAAGATATACAAGGGTTTTTTTTTTTTCAACCAATCAGTTTGCTATGTTGACATTTTTTTTTTTAAATTTCTTAATCTATGTACCAATAAATAAAAATATGCATAATAAAGCAAATAGACAAACCATATATTCATGAAGAGGAGTGGTCAGAAGTCCAAGCATAATGAATAAAAGCTTAAGATGATTGCTACTTGAAGTTCTAGTCTGGCCTCAGCCCAAACCTCGGCACAACCACAAGACTCAAGGCCGAGGCCCTTTAGTCTCCATGGACACAAGCTTCAGGTCCAGCCCAGCTCCAGCCTTAAGACAGGCTCTGCCATCCAGGGCACATGACTCCATTCACAGGCCTGAAGCTGTCTATCTGGTGTTCCGTAGCTAGGCACTCTGCCTGTCATCTATTGTGTGATTCCTTGCGTAGGTGCTGTCTGATGATCCAGCTGCATCTGACTTGTAATTTACAGTGAGGTGTCCAAAAGATACAGCAGCTCCATTAGAGACAGACATTTAAGTAAAAGTGAAGTGACCATTTGTCATGTGAATATGTGACAGCACACAGTGTGAACAGCATGCATTTAACCCATTCACCAAGTGAAGCAGCAGTCAGTCAGGAGCACAGCACCCAGGGAGCAGTGTGTGGGGGACAGTACTTTGGTCAAGGGTACCTCAGTGGTACCATCAGCAGTCCTGGGATTCAAACCCACAACCTTCTGATCACAGGCAACTCCCTAATCACTATCTGCCCTCTGCCAATTACTACTTAATTTCTGGACTCATATTGTACATCGTAATTAGATTTTTAGCCTATAGTTGACTTCTTTGCGCTACCGCTGGACTAGTGAAACAAAAACAGTATTACAATAGACTTAAGTTGACACAACAGCAAATGGATTTTGAAAAAAATCATATTCTTCATTTATTTTCAGCCAGAGACATCAAGGCCAGTTTAATGCATTGCTTTGATTTAGTGACTACAATTCGGGAGAAACATAGACGGTGTATCATTCCAGCAAACAAAATTTAGACACCTGAAAAAAAATTGGGGGTCTGCCGTCTTTGGTTTCTTCTCACGCAGTAGTTTCGCTGTATCTGAAATTGCTCTCCTCGCTTCTCAGTTTGAAACACTTTCGCCTTGGACATATGCTGGCCTCACCTGTCCTAATTGCTGGGATTACGAATCCAGTCGCACTGAACGCAGAAGGTTTTTAAAGATATCTCGTCCCCCAACATAAGTGGTAATACATCTCGCAGGTAACGGACAGTATCCTGTTGTTTGTTTTTAAATCCCAATAAACGAAACCTGTAATGCTAAATGGCTAGCCCTTAGCTTTCCGTTTCAGAGCTAATTTTCTCCTCAAACAAATTAGGTTGTTAAATGTATGGCCGTTACTATAAGTAACTCACTTATTGTCTTAAATTAAAAGTGCTCTATCGCCTTGTTTGGTGTAGTGTTTCCGGATGGATTATCTTGAGCAACTTTTTCTTAGCGAGCTAGCTAGCTAGCCTCCTGTGTGGGCGTCTGAGGACAACGTTGGAAGTACCTGGGTAGGGTGTAAACATTAAATACCCCACTATCATTGATTTTTTTGCACTGGTTTATGTGGGAACAAGTAGGCGTTTTTCATATACAGCTGGAGTAAGTCTACATTTTTCATGTCACCTGGTGAGACTGGCTAGTGACTGAGAGTCGTAAATTGGTTAAAAAGCTAATGTGGGAACAGAAACTGGTTCCTAAACAAAACTGGTGTAATGAGGCCAGCTGAACAGTCCAATACTTAATTTGTTCTAACATTTCGTCCTTAACCTGTGAAGGTTCATTCCCAGTGTGAAACCTTTTTGTCTTTGGGGCATAAGATAACATAAGATAAGAAAGAACTTTCTTTATCCCGAGGGAAGTTACTTTGTCATTAGCATGCTCAGTGCAACAAGAAGAAAATAGGACAAGATAATAAAATAAAAATAGACAATAACAGTAGTGGATTAACGAGAACATTATTGTAACGAAATAACTAACACTGACATTGGTGTGTGTAAGATTTAGTGTGCTGTACCAGCAGATAAGCAGAGCAAATCGTTTATGAAAGTGACTGTGTTTGTACAATAAAAATATAATGAATGCAATAAAATAGCAGCAGACAATGAGGGGATGCGGTTGACATTCAATAACATTCAGTCTATTCACAGATTAAACAGCTGTATTGCACAAATCCTATTTGGATCAGTGATATAAAACCTGAAAATCTCACCTACAGGACAGGGAGGAGTCATATAATCTATACATTCATACACATTTATAAACGTTAATTGAATAAATGGTAAGTTAGGGACATGCACTAGTCTTTGCAGTTTTTTCAGTGTGAAACTCTATTGCTGTTATAGAGAGTGGAAGCCTGCTTGGTAGAATGCATTATTCATATTGCCGTCAGATAAGTTTACATTTTGAGTCTTCACAAGGCCCTGTGCTAGATCCCATTACATGTTATACGTATGTGGGTGCACAAGTTTCTGATGCTTACGTCGAAAACCGTTTTTGCCAGAGACACTGGTTTGTTAGGATAACGGCATCATACAAAGAGTATGATTGTGCCTTGTGATCTGCATAACCTCCTGCTAAGATTATGCATCCCGTGTGTCTGCATAATTTCCTGCTGGTCTTTTTCAGGGATGATGCAGTGAGGGCCAGTGCAAGGAGCCTTGGCTCAGCAGGCCTAAAGTCAGTTGGAGAGCTAGAGAGAGTAAGAAAATGGAGCCCCCCCACAGTCTGCTGCTGAACGAGGATGCCTGCGGGCGCCTGGGAGAGCACCAGAGGGCTGAGTTTGTTTTTGAGTGGCTGCGTTTTCTGAAGAAGCTGCTCCCTACTGCAGACAGGGTAAGTGGAGGAGTTTCAGCTTGTCTGGAGGATTAGTTTGCTACTACACAGAATTGCAAAGTTTTTTGTTCTCTCTCAAACACTCAAGGCTATATAGAACCTCTCTTTTGTTGCCTTTTTTTAAATGCCTTTAAAAAGACCGTGATTGTTACTGTATAGTAAGGGAAAATGTGAATGAAATGAGTTATGAATGGAAGGGCGTATTCTGAGTTGAAGCCCAATGATTACTTGAAACCCTTCATCCTCAACCATTGACAGTGGTCTCATATCCTTGACCAGCATAGTTGAGACTGATTCAGAGAGGGTGGTTGTTGCTAGGGTGTTTTCTTTGACCAGTGCAATGCCATAGCTCGTCTTTGGGCTGCATTTGACATAAAGACATATTTGGCAAGAAGGAAAATTCAGACAAATTTTTTTTTTTTTTAGAAAAAACTGTACATTCAAGCCGTATTTGTCCTCTTGATTCTAGAATCCTGTGTGGATATGAAAAGCATATTGAAATGCCTTCTAAATAAGTGTTGCCCCTCTATATGTCCAATATCAAGACCAGTGGAGGGAGTTATTAGAGCTGTCTCTTTCTTCCTAAATGTCAAGTTCTAATGAGATATGACAAGCCCATAAATTGTTTGATAATGCAACCTACACTGGGCATACACACAGCAACTATACAATTTTCAGAGATAGAAAGTATCAGATTCTCGACAACAACACATTCTCCAGCGGTAAATGGCATCATAACAACAATGCAATGTTTAAGATTAGAAAATTACAGCATGTTTGGAATGTGAACAGGATGGTTGTAAATAAAAGGTTATTTTTAATACACTGTTAAGTTTACATCATTTTTAACAATACTTTGGTATTCGGAAATACCAATGAATGTTCAAAGACTCTAAAACACTATCGGCCCAGTCTGAGGATTTTATTTCCTCTTTATACCAGCATTATTTCTGCCCTTTCATGCCGTATACATTAAGGGCCAGGACTGGACTGATTATGTGAGGTGATGATTAATAGCAGTTCTTCTCTTGGAATTTGAACTGAAATCACATGCAAAATAGAACTGCATTTAAGAAGATGTGTGTGTATAAATGCAGAAACAATCAGTCATTCGGGTTTACAGTTTAATGCTGAATTAATTGGACCAATTAATGCCTAGACTAGCTGTTTATTTAACAAAATCTAAGAAATCTTTCAAATGTCTTTGAGATGTATGTACTCAGCTTTCTTACTTTGAAATCAATTCAACTTGCTCATGAAGTGTTCTTGCTTCTGTTGCTGTTCCTGGTTTGTTTTCTCAGTCTTTGTTTTCTCTTTTTTCTTATTCAGCTTCAGATGTAATTTTACACCCCGCTCTAATATGGAAAATAACATACACCCACCGTCGACTGGGCGTATTATAGAAGCACTCTGCCATTTTTCAACCTAGTGTCTATGTGCTGCATTTGTAAGGCAGTCAGTTACCGTGCACAATAATTGCAACACAAAAAATTGTTTTCTGTGCTTAGAAGGGCACAGAGAACCTGTAGACTTGACATTTGTAACACTATTCACTGCATTGTCAGTAAATGTCAGGGTATTTGTAAAATATGATTTAGATCTGTTTAATTTTTAAAAACAATTTGTGGAGGTGAATTTACACAAGTCATTGCCTGATTGCACAAGAATGCCAGAAACCTTTCACAATTTCTTCAAATTAAAAAAAAAGTAAAATGTTAGTAAGATATTCTCCCATGTCTGTCTATTCCTAAGGACCTGTATTGCCCTAGCCTAACATAGTCTTTTAAATTCCTGTTATATAGCCACATATTTAGAATTTTTATACACTTAATTTGGTTTTTCTGTTCAAGTACAATGAAACGCATCTGTTTGTGGTAATCAACATTATGAAACACATACTGAATCTGGAGGTTTGGTTGAAAATGCTCACGGTGGGCTTTAAAACTACTGCAGCAGCACAGTTTTATTTCTTTTTGCTGTCTCTTTAGTTAAAGCATTGTGTGTGTGTCAGGCGGATATAAAGCAGAACCAGAAGAGGCTGGTGGAGCAGTTGACAGCCATCCTGATGGGTTCTCCAGGTCCCTCCACACGCTGGTTGTTGGCCCACTGTTTGTCTGTGCTCTACCGGGTAGGCGACTCCTTCACCTCCACCCTCACTGTAGACCGTTGCAATGACCTTATTCGCAGCAAGGATGACTCCCCCAGCTTTCTACCCACTCGACTGTGAGTGTCATAAATCAGCTTCCTCTCACCTAGTCCTCACACACAAACTTTGTAGCAATAGCTATATGGCCTGCAAATTGGCTTCTGTGACTGTTTGACTGCCTTGCCCTGATTTGCTGTTAGCCTTGTGTACATTATGGTAGAAGAGCAGAGATTAGGTTGGACTGTATACATTAATCAGCCACAACACTGAAACCACTGAAAGCTGAAGTGAATAACATTGATTTCTTTATAATGGGAAATAAATTGGTGGGATAAATTAGGCATCAAGTGACCAGGCAATGGGCAAATTGTGAGGCTAGGTGTACCACCTATCTAAACATTGTTGCAAACTAACTACTTCTTAATGGCAATGGCATCCCCTTTCACCGAGATATTGTGCCCTGCCAGACTGCAAAAAATGTTCAAGAATGTGTTGAGGAACATGACAAAAGGTGCTGACTTCCTATTTTAAAATCCCAGTCCACAGGATGTACACAGAATATACAAGAAAATGTGGTTCATCAGACCAGGCTAATCATGTCATCTGTCTGTGGTTTTAATGTGGCTGACTGGTGTGATCTGTAGAAATATATGGATAAAAGTGGTGTAGTTAGCGTAAACAAAGCAAAGCCAGGATTACAGTTCCTCTTTAATTCAGTAGCATTAACAAATGAAAACTATTGTTTTTGCAGGGCAGCTGTGGCCTGTCTGGGTGCAATGTTTGAGCAACTGGGCCGTTTTCTTATCAGCTCCTTCAAAGAGACAGTGGCAAACCTTCTAAAAGCCTTGAAGGGAGCAGAGGTAAGAATTTTAAAGGGTTCGGTCTCTGGGCCAGGTCACATACTTGTTTTGTCCCTTAAGTATTTTAAGTGATGGAATGTTGTGCAAAGGAGAACCCAGTAGTGGAAAATAATCATTTTTTGTTATTTATAGTTGTCCTTTAGTCAGTTTATAGCTTTAATAAATGCAGTATAAATTCCCTTGTTTGAAATGTTTGTACGCCATCTCACAATACGCATTGACTGTTTTCTTTAGGTAGAGTGGCCCTAGATCAGACAATATAGTTGATATGATATTCTAGCAATTCATGTATTATTAATGATATGCAACTGGTACCTAACTAAAGTGGCCAAACTGTTTTGTTTTCTGGCTTTACATTGTAGTTAATACAAAAAATTAAATGAGTATTGCACATGCCCAAATTTTGCAGAATCATGTGTAACCAAGCAAAGCTTATCTTTGTCTTGAAAGTGGAAAAAATACGAGCCAAAAACACACATCATTAGCTACTTGTTCAAACACATCATTACTTGGCACTGCACTAAATGTGTTACAGTACAAATGTAAATGGCATGTCTCAGCAAATTTAAATGTTTTCCCTATATTTCCTACATCAAACAATCAGTATAAAATTACTACATGTCAACCTAAATAACTGCGATCATCTTATGATAATTGCCCTCAGTCAGTTACCTTATAATTGCAACAGGCCTGTGCTTCAAATAATTGGTTTAGTATTTCTAGTAGATAATGTCTTGGCTCCTGTGGGGTGAATCGTTTTTTGCTGTTGTGTGTGTTTTTGTGTAAGTCTCAGGGACGATATGAGATAATGATGTGTATAGAGAAGATTCTGAAGGGTTTAGGGGTAAGTGCAGTGCCCTGCCACAGAGACATCTATAAAGCTACAAGAGCCTGCCTCACTGATCGTTCTATGGCTGTTCGCTGTGCTGCCGCCAAGGTATTGTTCTAGCCCCCCTTTTTCAGTATGCTTCAGTGTATTCCTATGTGTTTATTGATCTAGTCATTTATTGAGTTTTGTATTTGATTTACTACATAGTTTGTGTTTTTAGTGAGTGATATTTCTTTGGGATTTTGAATGTAAAACAGGTTTGAATAATGTTAACTGTGTCTGTGTTGCAGTGCCTGTTGGAGCTCCAGAGAGAAGCAGCGTTCCTGTGGTCCACAGAGCTGGAGAACATAGCTTCATTCTGTTTCAAAGCCTTTGAGGGTTCCAGCTATGATGTTCGTGTTGCCGTTTCCAAATTGCTAGGCACATTGTTAGCCTCTGCACTTGAGCCCAAACAAACCATAGGTAGGTTGAGTTAAGGTAACACCTAGTTGTAACTTCTAAGCAACATCATAGCCTGTACAAACAAAGCCCTATCTGCAGAAGGTGCTCTCCTACTTTGAGTTTGTTTGAATTATTGTTCTCTTTCCAAAGATTCTCCAACACATTGAATTCTGCATGGTCACTCCTGAGCAATCTGCTGCTTGCTTGGCTCTCTTTACTCCACTGTGAAATTTTACCTTATCCACACCTCATTGTTGAAGGCTGCCGGCACGACTACAGTGCTGTGAAGAGTAAAGAATAGAAAAAGAATAGGTAGCTAGGCTTAAAGACTTGCAGAGTAAATCTTTTTTTTTCTTATTTGTTTTACTTGTACTTTTTCCATTTAATTTTTTCATTTATATGAATGTGTCAAATGTAAACAGTGCCTTAATTTTCATCTATATTCCTTGGACTGGTTGATGTTGTATACAAACCTCAAATTTTCTGTAGCTAAAGACATATTTATCTAAAATATTTCAAGAATGGTTGTGATTATTTTTTTCTTATCCTCAAAGTTTAAATACTATCCCAGTCAACTTAAGAGAAGGTTTGCATAACAGTATGCAACTTGTTTGGCAGTACGTAATGTACGGAAAAATTCTGATTTTTGAAACATCAAAATGCTGAATCACACACACACATTGTTTTCTGTTCACTTAAGACTCATCATAGTAACCTTTTTTATGATTTTATGATTTACTATATCATATGCTTTATTAAAGCATGGAATATAGTACCACCTGTACTTATGTGCATTGTAGGCATTATTAGACTTCCTACTTTTCAGATGATGAATTGCTGTTATTTCAGGAAAAGTTGTTCTGTTTTTTTGTCTCCCCACCAGCTTCCAGGCCAGGTTCTAGACGAAACTGTCTAGAAGAGGTGATGGATGTAGTGCGTGGTGTTTTTTTGCGAGGTTGTGCTGGCTTCCTGCGAGCCAGTGGAGACATGCTTAAGGGCACAAACTCAGTGAGCCGAGATGTGCGCGTGGGCATCACACAGGTTACTCGCTGTCTCTAAAATGTCTTTCAACCTCATATACAGTCAGCGTAGAACTGAGTGAGAATATCCTATTTATTTTGAAGGAGCATAGAATAAATGTGTCTCAAAGAGTATAATGTCGTGTGGGACTGGTTAATGTTTGAAATGTTTTGATATCAATACCGATACTGATTACAACAGAGTACAGATCAAGAAGTGTTATTCGCATGCATAGAAATGCATTTAGACAGCCAGTCACCAATCTACAATTTCAGCCAAGCATGTTTTATTGGCTCACAGTTGTTAAGATTGTCTACCTAGGAACAGAAATTTCCATGCATAAACCTCTAATGATAACTCACATAAACTTACAGAAACCTACATTGAAGGCTTATTTCAACAAATTTCATGAATACTATTATAGTTAATTTTAATGACATTTTACTTCCTAAAATGTTATGAATATGTTCATGGTGTACCACCATAACATCCGTATAGCACATATAAGGCACATTATGTACACATTTTATTTCCTTTAGGCATGTGTGGTGTTCATCTCTACTCTGGGTGGAGCATGGCTGGAAGCTAATTTTACCTCCCTCCTGTCTCTCCTCATGGAGCTGGTATCTCACACACGGGCTAAGCAAAGCACAGTTGACGCCATCTGCTGCCGACGCTGTGTGTCCTTCATTCTGCGAGCCTCTGTTGGCAGCCTTCTGGGAGAGAAAGCCCAGATAACAGCTGCCAAAGAAATCTGCCAGACCATAAGCAAACAGAAGAAGGCTGTAGGTAAGTGACAACTGTAGAAATTGGAAACTGGCTTCTGTGGTAAATTGCAGATTGACTTGGGTTCCAGTTCTCAGCTAATGAGTTAGTTAGTTTTGTCATGGCAGTGTCAGAGATAGTTTTTACACACAATTGGAATGTGCTATATATCTTGCTTTATGTGTTTTTCAATCAGATGCGACATTGTGTGATGGGAACTTTGAGACGAGAGTGAGCAGCGCAGATGTGGTGGCCAGTCAGCATGTGCTTGTTTGTACTTTGCTGGAGCTGGGCAGTGTGATACAAGACCTGGGCTCCAGCGCCGCCCCTCTGCTACATGACACCAGTGCAGGTCTGTCACACCTGACAGTGCAGTTATTCAGAAATGTATAGCACATATTGATACATGTTTTCCTAAGAGGTTTTTTCAAGAATTACCTAAAAGTTTTGCCTCAAATGTGAAATTTTAAGACACTCCTTCCTCTGGTGCTGTCTCTTTTTTTCTAAACATGTGGGTTTTTAAAGATAATACACTCTTTAGGATCTGAAAGGTATGTACAATATGCTGTCTGAAATTTAGTATGTTTATCAAAAAATGTATAAGGTGACAGTGTTAGGGTGTGGTTAGAGCACTTTTGGCTACTAACTTTCTCTTTGCATTAAAGTGTCTCTCTGCATTTTTTTTAGTAGTGGCATCTCAGTGTGGTCAGAAATCGAGTCTATAGTTCTGATTCACATCATCCTCTATGGTCCACTTAACAGCTAGGAAATTAATATAATCTTTTAGTTGTGTTGTAGGTGAGCCGGAGGTTTGAAAGACTTTTTCCATTTTGTAACTCTATTGATTGTCATGAAACTAACCTGTTCACATCAGCTCACATCAGTATCTTGTTTTGAGGAATATGAAGGTTGATGCATATGTTTCACCAGATTTTATCTTGGTCATACTTTTAAGTTTTCTTAGGCCACAAACAGATTTATTAATATCATTTAATATAAATTCAATGTTTTTCATTCTCTTTCCTTAGGTATATTGGACATTGTGATTTCTGTACTTCTTCACCCCAGCGTCTGTGCTCGGTTGGCAGCAGCCTGGTGCTTGCGCTGTGTTGCTGTAGCAATACCTGCTCAGGTGGCTGTGTTGCTAGACCACTGTTCAGAAAGACTCAGTGCACTGAAGTCCTGTCCTGAGGCTGTGGCTGGGTATAGTACTGCCATCGCTGGACTGCTGGGTTCTGTACAACATTGCCCTCTTGGAATACCACATGCCAGAGGCAAGGTATGAAGTCTTACTCTGAAGTTCTCTGAACATATATCTTTGAACATGTGTCATTGTTATAGATATAGTGTCTTGTCTATTCAGCTTACTAAAACACAGGAATAACTCTTTGAGTGTCTGTGATCAGGTGGTGTTTGGCCTGGCTGAAGATCTGCTCCGTTCTGCTGCCCAGAACAGTCGGATTTCCATCCAGCGAACTCAGGGAGGTTGGCTACTACTCAGTGCTCTGACTACTCTGGGTAAATAAGCACTAACTGCACATCCATACTAACAAATTGAAGCCCCTAATATGCTCATTTAAATCTAAATATATTTTTCAGATAATTTTTAGTGTTTAATGATACATCTTGCAATTAAATAAAAGATGGATCTCTCATGTAACATAATATAACTAAAGAAAGAAAGAAAGAATAGGAACCAGAAAAGACAGATAAAGAAAAAAGAACATCTGGACTGGACACATTATTAATTTCAGTATTCTACAAGCTTGCAGACAATAGAAATGCTCTTAAGAATTTTTAATGACTAATAATAAAAAATTTCAACACTAATTTGTATCCTGAAACCGTCGATTAGTTTAAGACAACCACGATTCTGTACATCTGTATAACTGCTACAGTTTATTTATGTATTTATCTGTTTATTTTACAAAACTATAGATATTACTGTAAATGGAAGAACAACAGGTAATACATATTGCAGATGTAAGGAGAAACGCTTAGCTGGCATTGAAGTGTTGGCACCATTTAAACGTTCTGTGTTGTGACTGACAAACTTTTACTTAGGACCAACTGTAGTGGAGCACCTCCTGCCCAGAATGCTTTTGCTATGGAAGTGTGCTTTCCCAGAGTCTGTTAAAGAGCTAGACAGTGAGCTGAAGCGTGGAGACTCTTTCACCTGGCAAGTGACCATGGAGAGCCGCTCAGGGGCCCTGTGTGGTGAGTGACTTTCCAACTGTCTGACTATTACTCACCCTGGGTGTCTGGTTGTGCTTGCTAATGCATGTCTTTGTTGAAGAATAGTTGTCTAGCTGTTGGTGGTATAGCAACTAGATTTAACCTTAAAGCAGTTCTTCTTAATCTTGCTCCTTGCAACCCACACAACTGCACTGATTTCAACTGATTACACAGCTTTCTTGAGCTGGATCAAGTGGGTTAGACGGGGAAAAAGGAAACTGTGTGGAGATGTGGATTGCCAGAAGCAAAATTAAAGAAACATTGCCCCAATGTAATGATATTTCTATATGTGGATGGATTGATTTATTTTTTATTTACATTGTTAAAATCTCATTCAGGAAATATATAACAACATTCCTGATATAAAACAACATTCCTCTAGGACAGGCATGTCCGAAGTCCGGCCCGTGGGTCAATTACGTCCCACCGTCAGATTTCATATGGCCTGCAGCTTCAGTCTTATAATGTGTTATTTATCAGAATAAACAAATCATAAAACTTAAAAAATGTAATTCCTCCTTTCACAACACCATTCTAATGCTATCTGGCTCTGCATCCATGCCATAAACCCTCCACTCATTTCTGCCAGGGTGACTGCAAAGAATTAGTGTCAGCTAGTTATCTGTTCCTTGATCGATGTGAAATGGAGTGTTTTCAACAGTAACATCTGTCATTATTAACAGTGAAAAGCCTAAAGCACATTAATGGACTTGGACTTGTGGCACTTATTTAATTAAACTCTTTAATAAGATTTTGTGTAGGACTGAAATGATTATTCAAGTAACTCGAATAATTCGATTACAAAAAGAATTTGCCTCGAGGCTTCGTTTAATTTATGTCACCAAAGTCCATCTATGTAAAATGTCTCTGCTATTGTATCACTCCCGCTGTGTAGATTACTTCGCAGCTCCGGTATCATTGTTTCACACGGACTGTTGTAACTGACGCGCATTTCGAAGATTTAAGACGGCGCGTTTATTTTGCTCTCTATGGAAATGGCGGAAAATGAAAATCCCAGTGTGCGTAAAAGGCAGAAAGTGTCTAAATTGTTGGACCTGTGTGTGGTTGTGCGCGTGCGTGCGCGGGAGGGAGGGAGAGATGGGGAGTGAGATCTTGGTGCATAAAATAAAACAAACAAAAAAAGACCTTGGTGTATTTGCTACTTATCATGCCTCATCACTGTCGACTCATAACACAGCCTACAAATAATTACAAATACTGCACGTTCTAACAAGCACTAGTGTTCATTTCAGTTAGCAATCTTAAAAACACGTTACCATTTTTCTAATTTACAGTACGTCTCTATCTTTAACCCCTTTTAAGCCACAAGCTTTTGAAATATTGATGTCAAAATCTAGTTTAAAAAAAAACCAACCTGCCGCTGAAAGGGTTAACATGAGGATGCTTTCGGTTCAGGTGCTGCAGCATTGCATTCTACTCTACCTACCTACCTCATCTGGATACAGTTGGAAACTGAACTGTACTGTTTAAGTTGGATTATTGCTATTTTGTACCTTTATACTTTTTGTTATTCATTCTTTATTCTCAGATGGGCTATTGCAGGGGGTACACCACTTTTTCTTTTTTTTTATTAAGATAAATCTAAGGATAAGTAGGCTAATCTGTGTTTGTGAAGTTGTATTTAATTGATTTTTCATGTACATCATAAATGTTACACAGAAAGGTTCATTAAATGGGCTTAGTTCTGGAGCCAATAAGCCAAAGGTTTTAAGGTTTGGTCTAATAAGTGTTGAGTTTGAATAAAAACCTTTTTTTGTGAGGAATAACAGCTAATTGCTTGCTCATTTTAAGAGGCATTTCATGTTGCATAACACACTATTGATATAGTTGTTTAAAAACACAAAAGTACGATTTATCCGATTACTCGATTAATCGATGAAAAAATCGACAGAATACTCGATTCCAAAAATATTCGATAGTTGCAGCCCTAATTTTGTTATAACTGTTGATATTATGTACCTGTAGATGTGACACATTTTCATGTGCCTTTTGTGGTTAAAAAATGTCAGAAGGAACTACTGGCCCCCAGGCATCTTCACTTTATCAAATTTGGCCCTCTTTGCAAAAAGTTTGAACACACCTGCTCTAGGACCATGGTGCACCAAAACAGAATACCAAACAGGTGTAGGCAGGACAGGACTAAAGTGATCCTACAAAATAACACAAGAACAGTACAATAACTTATAGGACAAGACAGTGCACATAGTGCAGTTGACAGGAGCAGCAACAGTACTAGTGTGAGCAAATAGAGTATTATGACGTACTGCATTCTAGCAGTACCTGCGCCAAAAATGCAAAGGAATGCTAAGACTGATGTAGATAGCAATAAATAATTGTGCAAAATAGCAAGCCGTTGCAACAGGGTTAGAAAAATCTAAAATATAAATAAAGGGTGTTCACAGTGTTTCCTACATGGCCAAACAGTGTGTGTGCAGAATGATGGGGAGTGTGTGTGTGTGTGTGTGTGTGTGTGTGTGTTTGTGTGTGTGTGTGTGTACAATTTGTAATTCAGCTCTGATTTAGGAATCTGATGGCCTGTGGGACGAAACATTTCCCCATCCTGATTTTGAAGGCTTCTGCCACATGGAAGGAGAGAAAAGAGGGTGTGGGAGGGATGTGTGGGGTCATCCACAGTGTTGGCTTGGTGGATGCACTGTGTGGTGTATATGTCTGCACACAACTGACCCAAATCTGTTAATTAGGGGTCCAAGCACGCAGTGTGAAGGATCCCTATTGTATCTATGCAGATTTTTAGAGTTCCAAGCACACAGCGTGAAGGATCCCTATTGTATCTGTTCTGATTTTTAGGGGCCCAAGCATGCAGTGCAAAGGATCCCTATTGTATCTATGATTATTTTTATTTTTTATTTATTTATTTATTTTTAATTATTTTATTTTTCTGCCTCAAAACGCGTTGGGGAGCAAAAATCGTAAGGCGCACAGCCTTGCAATTTGCTAGTTACATACGGTACGCCAACCGCTAGTCAGGCACCAAGAGCCACGCCATTGCACCAATAGGTGGCGATATAACAAGCACTTTTGCGTTGAGCCTCAGCAAATTTGAACCGTGTGTTCAATTTTCAAAATTCTTTTTGCATATTATTCCTTGGGATCAGACGAATCAAATCAGACAAATCATTTCCGCCTAATTAGATTTTTTGCTAATTTGCATAATATGGAAACGAACTTTTGCGAACTAGTCCCTGGTTTTTAGATAAATCTGCACAAGTTTGGTGTCGTTGGAATCGCAAGACACTCATTGTTAAGTATTATCAAAAACGTGCAAATTTGCAAACAGCATGGCTGCCATATGCAAATTAAGCTTGTTGACTTTTGCGTACAATGACTTTAAATGCAGTTACTCATAAGCCCTTGGGTCAATGCTTACCAAACTTTGTAAGCACATGCAAGGTATCACTCAACAGCAGTACCTCAGTTTTTGTCCATTTTTACCACTGGGTGGTGCTATGACGGGTCACAAAGTGCTTATCACACAAAATTGCCCAGCCGTTTGGCCAATGAGCTCAAAATTTTGCATTCTGTGCCTGAAGACATTGCTCTAGCACATTCTGGAATGTAAGTTACATCATGCAACCGTATCATGAAACACATGGCCGATATCTGCCGAAGCGGCACCAAAAATTACTGTGTGGCAATAATCATGGTTATCCCAGGCCGACGATTCTCAAACTTGGTACATTTGTTGACATGGATGATGCAGTTCAAATTTGGTCCACTTTGCCCATTGGTGGGCGCTATAGCACATGTTCAAACATGGCGATAGTTTTTCAATCACAAATCATGACATATGAGACATAGAAATAAAACAACTGACTTGCTTACACCGCTGATGGATGTCAAATTTAAAACCTTGGACATTTTTTCCATAACTTCCTTTCTTTGCGCATAATTTGCGATATTAGAAAATTCTACTTTTACGCACTAGTTCTAGGTTTTTTGACATATCTTCACAATTCTTGTCTTACATGAATCCCAAGTGGCCCAAATCAAATAATTATCAAAAACATTTGGACTT